>JARQOC010000004.1:362813701-362900887 GCA_033576535.1 Allobates femoralis
CCTATAAATACTGGTACTGGGGGCGGAGTTAGCTAGTTCAGTAGAGAGCAGTACTGAGGAAGATGTCCTGGTGTGTTGGAGCCGTGCTAGGCCCGAGCCAGTAGACCAGACTAGCCAGTGTGAGGGCCTGAGAATGAGGTTGAAGGCAAGGCGTGAGAAAGACTGAGTAAAAGAGCAGACTGGGGGCAGAGGAGCCATACCGGCTCACCCAGGAAGCAACCTGGACACCTGAGTCCGAGTCTGCAGGAGAGCATCAAGCTCAGCAGAAAACACTGGTTCACCAGGAGACTCCAGTCTCCCAGACACCCAAAACACAACCAACAGGGGAGCCAGGGACCACAGGAGAAGTTATAGTGGTAGCCCACACAAAGGTTCTCGACACTCCGACACAGGTGAGAGAGAGAGACACAGAGCAGGTCAGGCCTAGTTCTACACAGGTCAGGGACTTCACCGAGGGAAAAGAGACAAGGAGGCCTTATCCAACACTCACTGTGGAAATACAGAAGTGCCTTCCCAACCACCTGGAGTGTACCCTGGACAGCGCCTGCCATAACACCAGTAAGGTACAGAAACGATTCCCAGTGTGTGTGTCCGTTTGTCCATCCCTGAACCTGTCCGGCCTAGAGACTGTAGCAGTGGGCCAGTTGCCCAACTGCCTCCCTGCAGAAATCCCCGTCATCCCAGCACTGCCCCGGGGACCCCGCTCTGCCTATCAACTGTATTTTCAAACCACCTGATAGAGGTAAC
The DNA here is from genome assembly GCA_033576535.1 of Allobates femoralis. Lineage (NCBI taxonomy): Eukaryota > Metazoa > Chordata > Amphibia > Anura > Aromobatidae > Allobates > Allobates femoralis. The sequence goes on from JARQOC010000004.1 coordinate 362,814,449, forward strand.
AAGGCCCTCCTAATTCAATATATCTTCCAAACAAACCCAAAGGAGTCAGGCCAAATCAATTGCAATTAGTTATTTATTTTAAAAGAAACACCATGTAAAAATGACAATATACAGTGGTACACAGAAGGAGGACCGCATGACAGAGTTCAACCACAATGGTACTCAATCCTCAGGTATAACCACCATCCCCGGCAGTCTGACAGCGGCGCTGCTGAGATCATCAGAAACTGCAGGTGGCGTCACGAGACTTTATTTTATTATTTTTATTATTTTTCCCTTTTAACAAGTGACCCAGGGTTATGGGTCTGGGCAGGCCACCAGTGACATCCCCTTACAGTAAACGCCCGGATACCGTGTCCCCAAAGACCCCTGGGCGGGTCATGTGTATGTCACCTATCCATTAGACAAAATCCCTATGTAGCATCATTAGTGTGCAGTATGCAAGCAGCTTCCCCCTTCATTAAAAGGCTGAGACTGGCTGTTCCATCTGCTTGATGTACCAGCGTTGCCCTCCTCTCCATCTTAGGAAGGTCTCTGTACCCAGCTCGTGCATTAGGTGGCCATGGTGAGTTGTTTTTAAATTTCTTTTTTCCTCTTTTTCTCCTCTATGTTTTAATCATGTTCAAGACTCTGAGACCCCCACATTACCAATCTTGTAAGTAAATAGTTAAAGGATTTTTCTTAGTATCTGCGGTTTTTATTTGAAATAAAACACACAGACACCCTCTTTTACGCATTTATTAATGCCACTAGATGGTGGCCCGATTCTAACGCATCGGGTATTCTAGAATATGTATGTAGTTGACATGCTGTGACTGACAGAACTTGTTCAGTCAACGTGAGTGAACTACATATATACAGTGTTGGCCAAAAGTATTGACACCCCTGCAATTCTGTCAGATAATAATCAGTTTCTTCCTGAAAATGATTGCAATCACAAATTCTTTGGTATTATTATCTTCATTTAATTTGCCTTCAATGAAAAAACACAAAAGAGAATGAAGCAAAAAATTGATCATTTCACACAAAACTCCAAAAATGGGCCAGACAAAAGTATTGGCACCCTCAGCCTAATACTTGGTTGCACAACCTTTAGCCAAAATAACTGCGATCAACCGCTTCCGGTAACCATCAATGAGTTTCTTACAATTCTCTGCTGGAATTTTAGACCATTCTTCTTTGGCAAACTACTCCAGGTGCCTGATATTTGAAGGGTGCCTTCTCCAAACTGCCATTTTTAGATCTCTCCACAGGTGTTCTATGGGATTCAGGTCTGGACTCATTGCTGGCCACCTTAGAAGTCTCCAGTGATTTCTCTCAAACCATTTTCTAGTGCTTTTTGAAGTGTGTTTTGGCTCATTGTCCTGCTGGAAGACCCATGACCTCTGAGGGAGACCCAGCTTTCTCACACTGGGCCCTACATTATGCTGCAAAATTTGTTGGTAGTCTTCAGACTTCATAATGCCATGCACACGGTCAAGCAGTCCAGTGCCAGAGGCAGCAAAGTAACCCCAAAACATCAGGGAACCTCCGCCATGTTTGACTGCAGGGACCGTGTTCTTTTCTTTGAATGCCTCTTTTTTTCTCCTGTAAACTCTATGTTGATGCTTTTGCCCAAAAAGAGAAAACATTCTTCCAAAACGTTGTAGGCTTGCTCAGGTAAGTTTTGGCAAACTCCAGCCTGGCTTTTTTATGTCTCGGGGTAAGAAGTGGGGTTTTCCTGGGTCTCCTACTATACAGTGACTTTTCATTCAGACGCCGACGGATAGTATGGGTTGACACTGTTGTACCCTCGGACTGCAGACTCGGATTGTTTGGATGTTAGTCGAGGTTCTTTATCCACCATCCGTACAATCTTGCGTTGAAATCTCTTGACAATTTTTCTTTTCCGTCCACATCTTGGGAGGTTAGCCATAGTGCCATGGGCTTTAAACTTCTTGATGACACTTCGCACGGTAGACACAGGAACATTCAGGTCTTTGGAGATGGACTTGTAGCCTTGAGATTGCTCATGCTTCCTCACAATTTGGTTTCTCAAGTCCTCAGACAGTTCTTTGGTCTTCTTTCTTTTCTCCATTCTCAATGTGGTACACACAAGGACACAGGACAGAGGTTGAGCCAACTTTAATCCATGTCAACTGGCTGCAAGTGTGATTTAGTTATTGCCAACACCTGTTAGGTGCCACAGGTAAGTTACAGGTGCTGTTAATTACACAAATTAGAGAAGCATCACATGATTTTTTAACAGTTCAATACTTTTGTCCACCCCCTTTTTTATGTTTGGTGTGGAATTATATCCAATTTGGCTTTAGGACAATTCTTTTTGTGTTTTTTTCATTGAAGACAAATTAAATGAAGGTAATAATACCAAAGAATTTGTGATTGCAATCATTTTCAGGAAGAAACTGAGTATTATCTGACAGAATTGCAGGAGTGTCAATACTTTTGGCCAACACTGTATATATGTATATAGCAGCGCTATGGTATATGGTGGTACATTACAGCACATGTATAGCAGCGCTATGGTATATGGCGGTACATTATAGTAAATGTATAGCAGCGCTATGGTATATGGCGGTACAATACATTACATGTATAGCAGCGCTATGGTATATGGCGGTACATTACAATACATGTATAGCAGCGCTATGGTATATGGCCGTACATTACAGTACATGTATAGCAGTGCTATAGTATATGGTGCTACATTACAGTACATGTATAGCAGCACTATAGTATATGGCGGTACATTACAGTACATGTATAGCAGCGCTATGGCATATGGCGGTACATTACAGTACATGTATAGCAGCACTATAGTATATGGCGGTACATTACAGTACATGTATAGCAGCGCTATGGTATATGGCGGTACATTACAGTACATGTATAGCAGCACTATGGTATATGGTGATACTCCGCTCCCCGCGCCCCCCCGCTCCTCCACAGTAAAAGTAAAAAAATCCTCAGTGAGGATAGTCACCTGTCCGCCGGCTCGCTCCACCTCCGTCCTCTAGGTCCTACAGGCCTTTAGGACCTGTCGTTGCTTGGGAAACCGATCAGGATGGAGCAGGGGGGCAGGATTGTGTCGGGTGGCAGGATGGAGCAAGCAGGGCAGGATGGAGGGAGCAGGGCAAGATGGAGCGAGCGGGGCAGGATGGAGCGAGCGAGGCATGATGGAGCCGGGGGAGCAGGATGGTGGCGGGTGGGCAGGATGGTGGGAGCGGGCAGGATAGAGCAAGCGGGGCAGGATGGTGGCAGGGGGGCAGGGTGGTGGCGGGGGGGTAGGATGTTGGCGGGGGGGCAGGATGGAGCCGGCGGGGCAGGATGGAGCCGGAGGAGCAGGATGGTGGCTGGGGAGAACAGTATGGTGGCTAGAGGGAACAGGATGGTGGCTGGGGGGGGGGGCAGGATGGTGGCGAGTGGGGGTCAGGATGGAGCGAGCAGGGCAGGATGGTGGCGGCGGGGCAGGATGGAGCCGGCGGGGAGGGGCAGTATGGAGCTTGCGGGGGGGCAGGATGGAGCTGGTGGGGGAGGGGCAGGATGGAGTCGGCGGGGAGGGGCAAGATGGAGTCGGCGGGGGGGGGGCAGGATGGAGCCGGTGGGAGGGGCAGGATGGAGCCAGTGGGAGGGGCAGGATGGAGCAGGGGGATGGCAGGATGGAGCCGGCAGGGGGGCAGGATGGAGCCGGCAGGGAGGGGGCAGGATGGTGATAGCGGGGGGGCAGGGGGGGCAGGATGGTGGCGGTGGGGGGGAGCAGGATGGAGCCGACGGGGTGGGCCAGGATGGTGATGGCAGGGGGGCAGGATGGTGGCAGCGGGGGGAGCAGGATGGAGATGGCTGGGGGGGCAGAAAGGAGCCGGCGGGGGGGCATGATGGAGCCGGTGGGGGGGCAGGATAGTGGCTGCGGGGGGGGCAGGATGGAGCTGGCGGGGGGCAGGATAGGGCCGGTGTGGGGGGCAGGATGGAGCCGGCGGGGGGGGGGCAGGATGGTGCCGGCAGGGGGGGGCAGGATGGTGCTACACCTCTGTCTTGTAGCTCCCAGGACAGGACCTGTCGTTGCCTGGGAAACAGATCAGCTGATCAGTTTCTCAGGCAACGACAGGTCCTCAAGCCCTTTAGGACCTAGAAGACGGACGTGGAGCGAGCCCGCGGACGGGTGAGTATCCTCATGGAGGATTTTTAAATTTTTATTATCAACGTGGAGAAGCAGGGGGGCCGCGGGGAGCGGGGGGGCATAAGGAACGGGGGGAACAGGAGGAGCAGGGGGGCCGCGGGGAGTGGGGGGTGGTATGAGGAACGGTGGGGCATGATGAGTGGGGGGGCCGCGGGGAGCGGTGGGGCATGAGGAACGGGGGAGAACAGGAGGAGCAGAGGGTCCGCGGGGAGTGGGGGGCAGAGGGAGGGATGCCGTGAGGAGCGGAGGGGGGCAGGAGGAGCGGAGGGGACAGGAAGAGCGGGGGTGCCGCGAGGAGCGGGGGCAGGAGGCTGTGAGGAGAGCTGCCGCTGCGGCCACCATGTATCCCGGCTAATGCACTGCTGTCGTCGGGCTGCAAATAGGCTTGAAATTCAAACTTTGAATTCTCGCGCCTATTTGCATAGCCTGCGCTCATTGGCGCCCGCCTTCGGCGGGCACCAATGAGCGGCCTCTGTCTGTCATGCGATTTCGGCGACAGACACACTCAAAAAACCCTTAGACAATTATATAATAGAAACATACCCAGCTTCGATAGTAAATACACAATACGAGGTCCTTCGACGACACTCCCCTACTCTGTTACATCAAGGTGAGTGGTGACATTAAAAGGACAACCCTTACACGGACAGTCTCAGCAGTGAGAGCAAAGAAGTCAGAGAGTTAATCTGAGGTCAAAGCTGATGCAGTTCACGGTACCCCAGCTATGACCTCAGGTGAAGTTAAGTTAAATTTGGCACTATTGAACTCAATGCCGGATTCCTGGAATTCAGTTCATTGAGTTCACCTCAGGTGATCATGTTGCATATTTTTTTTCCCAATTTTTTTGTTTGTTACTCTTTATCAACCTTTATGACTCATGTGAAACTCTGATGTGATTTTAGGTCAAATTTATGAAATTTGTATGAAAAAGTTTGAAAAATTCGGAAGGCTTCACAATATTTCAAGAACAACTGTAACTTTACTTAGCTGAAAATTGCAAACTATATAACATTGAGAGGACTATTTTAATACGTCCCAAATGTCCTGGATTCAGCAGGACTGTCTCAATTTGGAGGAGGTTTCTTGCTGTCCCGAGATGTCAGGGCTATATCCCAACTTTCAATCACTTCTCCTGCAGTAAAGGCTTCACTTACATCTTCGCTGCATGTGCTCATTGCTCCTCTTCCTCTCATCACTCTGGGGGTAAGGGGCTGGCATCTTTCTGCTCTAATTAAACTCAGTCATTTAAATAAATAATACTTCTTTGGATCTCTGGTCTTCCCAGGAATTGAATCTCCAACCTTCAACTTTGTAGACAATATCACAGCTACTAAACCACAATTTACATGGTACTGAATACCAGAATATTATATACTTAAAAGAGATTTGTATGCTTTTTCAATAGATGCTCAATGAACTTGTATTAGGAGAGACTGGGTTACATTTGTCGCAGCACAGGCACCTCCACAGCAGAGACCGGTGACCACAGCATACTTACATCTCCAGCGCACCATCTGCACCAGACCTGCTACCGCTCATCTGTACCTGTACTATAGCTGTACCATCTGCATCAATCCTGCTGTCACACTCACCTGCACCACCTACATCTGCCCATCCTGGTGGCATGTGTGCAAAGACGGTACCTGCCTCCACCCATCCGTCTAGGCAGTACCTACCCAAAGAATGCCTAATATCTCCACCTGAACCTCTAGAAAAGACTCAGTAGTTGCTCAGGCTTGTTTCTTCAGGTGTGAACAATGCTACGGTCCAGTAAGTTCACTCCCAGTTGCCCGTCTCTCACTCATCCCACAGATCCCGCTGGCTCCATGACCACCCAGCTTGCCTAGTTGCAGCAAGAACAATGAAAACTGGAAAATCAAGTGATAGCCTGCATGCTGTCAATAGAGTCCCACTTGTAAGCTCTGCAGACAACTGCTCCACCTACTCTTCCAGATCCAGTCGTGATTCCAGCTTCGCCAGGGAAATCTCACCATAGACCTGTATGTTGTCCATTTCTGTACCTTGTCATCTGAACTAGGATGGAATAATGAAGCGATAGTAGCTGCCTTCTGGAAAAGTCTGTGTGGAATTATCAAGGACAAACTGGCATTCCTTCCACCTTCGATGACCTGGTAGCTATTTGCATTGGTCTTCAGTGCCAAGCAGGGTCCGGAGAGTTGAACCAGGAGAGAAGGTCTATGCTCCTAACTCCCTCCTTTCAGAGACCTATCATTCCATGGCCTGCTGTACAAGCTTTTACTACTGAACCTATGAAGGTGGACTGTGTGGTTATCGCTAAACATCATCTTCTGTTACAGTAGTCCAAAACACTAGATCCAAACCTGTCCTGGGAAACTGAGAAACTTCCAAGCCTAGGGTCTGTGGGAGAGGCCACCCTAAATGAGAGCAAGTCCTCTTCAACCCTGAATATTTCAGTCTTTATATCCTGAGATTCTGTTTAATTCACTAAGTTGGCCTTTCTGGACTCTGATTTTGCCGGAAACTTCATATAACAGGCTATATTGAATCAGTAGTATCAGATTCCCATTTAATGACTTCAAGGGCCAATTACTATCTCGTATGTGGATGAAAAATCTGAAGTCGTCCAGTTCATCACCGAGAAAGTGTAACTTTGGGTGGGAATACTTCACTCCGAGAAGATGTTCCATGTACTTCCAGGCCTGTCACACCCACTGCTGCTGGGTCTTTGCTTGGCTTTAGATGCACCAACTTGTTTTGGATTGGAGACCAGGAGATGTACTCCGATGGGACATGAGAAGTGTCTTGTTCCTGTTCACCAATCTTGCACGCCTGTGATTCATGCCATCCAACCTTCCAGGCCTACCATACACTTACTGGTCCTACATGGATGTCTTCAACAAGAAAGAGGCTGAGACTCTCCTGCCACATAGGCAATATGATTGTCCTATCAACCTACTGGTTCCTAACCTCTTTGAGGTAGTGCCCGGGGAACTCGCTTGCGGCATAATGAAACCAACACATGCTTATAATTTAACCAATAACTACCCGTTTATTTGCTCACATACATAACATAACCCGGGTAGCATATTTGACACATTGCGCATGGATTATAAGCACAGTACATAAATACACAATACATTTACATATAACATTACGGAACACATATATTGCACGTAATGGCCTACAGTTACCCGGGAACTGTCACCACCTCTCTTTCAAACCCGGGGAGCACTAACAACCACTCCCGTGGTGGTTACGGCCTCCGGCCTATCTAAACGTTCCACATACATTTAACAATACATAAGTAACCACATTCATCAACGGCCCCTGTGGGTCCCAATGGCGGTACCAGCCGCCTGGCTTTATTTCCCCAGCTCCACACTACCCCGGAGTACAGGCACCAACCTGACCGGGTTCTTACACACTGCATGTGATCCATCATATAAACATCCATGGATCACACATGTCCTTCCACACGCTCAAAGCCCATAATATAATTATCCATGGACTGTGGCTCCTCTGGGTTCAGAACAAGGATTGAGCAACCTGAGTCACGGGTACGCCATGCATCCCCAAAGGGCTCCTTCCTGGACATATCTCGCCACACGTCCAGACCAGCGTCCACCTGGTTCAACAACAGTTTCCCCACTCTAGGAGCCCTTCTCACCCCTGCTTCTGACCACTGGTACATACACTTCAACGGGTCCCTTCACTGACTGTTTTAGTCAGACCCAATGGCGGCTATTAGAAACAAATGAGTCCTGCACACAGAGAACAAGTCTGTAAGAACATGTTCACACCGCCAACATATTTGGAGACCAAAAAGCTAAATGCGACCAAAAACAACAGTACACTGCAGTAAAAGTATTAAATGCAAGTGCAGTATAAAAAATAGTATAACAAAATACAGGGTACTTAGTCTATCCGTTTTTTTGCGCAAAAAAAGTTATATCAAGCCACGTCACTAACTTCAAAGTGTACCCATCTCTGACGCGGTCCTAACTGTTGTATTAAAAAACCTGACTAGTGTGTATACTTACCAGTAAGCAGGATCCAGCAAGACCTGTGTCTGAGATGGACTGAAGGCGACGGGGCTCTATGTGTGCAGGGCCCAGAGAAGGGGCGGGAACTTCATCTCTTGCAAAGCAAGAGGCAACTTAATTAGAAACAAATGAGTCCTGCACACAGAGAACAAGTCTGTAAGAACATGTTCACACCGCCAACATATTTGGAGACCAAAAAGCTAAATGCGACCAAAAACAACAGTACACTGCAGTAAAAGTATTAAATGCAAGTGCAGTATAAAAAATAGTATAACAAATACAGGGTACTTAGTCTATCCGTTTTTTTGCGCAAAAAAAGTTATATCAAGCCACGTCACTAACTTCAAAGTGTACCCATCTCTGACGCGGTCCTAACTGTTGTATTAAAAAACCTGACTAGTGTGTATACTTACCAGTAAGCAGGATCCAGCAAGACCTGTGTCTGAGATGGACTGAAGGCGACGGGGCTCTATGTGTGCAGGGCCCAGAGAAGGGGCGGGAACTTCATCTCTTGCAAAGCAAGAGGCAACTTAATTAGAAACAAATGAGTCCTGCACACAGAGAACAAGTCTGTAAGAACATGTTCACACCGCCAACATATTTGGAGACCAAAAAGCTAAATGCGACCAAAAACAACAGTACACTGCAGTAAAAGTATTAAATGCAAGTGCAGTATAAAAAATAGTATAACAAATACAGGGTACTTAGTCTATCCGTTTTTTTGCGCAAAAAAAGTTATATCAAGCCACGTCACTAACTTCAAAGTGTACCCATCTCTGACGCGGTCCTAACTGTTGTATTAAAAAACCTGACTAGTGTGTATACTTACCAGTAAGCAGGATCCAGCAAGACCTGTGTCTGAGATGGACTGAAGGCGACGGGGCTCTATGTGTGCAGGGCCCAGAGAAGGGGCGGGAACTTCATCTCTTGCAAAGCAAGAGGCAACTTAATTAGAAACAAATGAGTCCTGCACACAGAGAACAAGTCTGTAAGAACATGTTCACACCGCCAACATATTTGGAGACCAAAAAGCTAAATGCGACCAAAAACAACAGTACACTGCAGTAAAAGTATTAAATGCAAGTGCAGTATAAAAAATAGTATAACAAATACAGGGTACTTAGTCTATCCGTTTTTTTTGCGCAAAAAAAGTTATATCAAGCCACGTCACTAACTTCAAAGTGTACCCATCTCTGACGCGGTCCTAACTGTTGTATTAAAAAACCTGACTAGTGTGTATACTTACCAGTAAGCAGGATCCAGCAAGACCTGTGTCTGAGATGGACTGAAGGCGACGGGGCTCTATGTGTGCAGGGCCCAGAGAAGGGGCGGGAACTTCATCTCTTGCAAAGCAAGAGGCAACTTAATTAGAAACAAATGAGTCCTGCACACAGAGAACAAGTCTGTAAGAACATGTTCACACCGCCAACATATTTGGAGACCAAAAAGCTAAATGCGACCAAAAACAACAGTACACTGCAGTAAAAGTATTAAATGCAAGTGCAGTATAAAAAATAGTATAACAAATACAGGGTACTTAGTCTATCCGTTTTTTTGCGCAAAAAAAGTTATATCAAGCCACGTCACTAACTTCAAAGTGTACCCATCTCTGACGCGGTCCTAACTGTTGTATTAAAAAACCTGACTAGTGTGTATACTTACCAGTAAGCAGGATCCAGCAAGACCTGTGTCTGAGATGGACTGAAGGCGACGGGGCTCTATGTGTGCAGGGCCCAGAGAAGGGGCGGGAACTTCATCTCTTGCAAAGCAAGAGGCAACTTAATTAGAAACAAATGAGTCCTGCACACAGAGAACAAGTCTGTAAGAACATGTTCACACCGCCAACATATTTGGAGACCAAAAAGCTAAATGCGACCAAAAACAACAGTACACTGCAGTAAAAGTATTAAATGCAAGTGCAGTATAAAAAATAGTATAACAAATACAGGGTACTTAGTCTATCCGTTTTTTTGCGCAAAAAAAGTTATATCAAGCCACGTCACTAACTTCAAAGTGTACCCATCTCTGACGCGGTCCTAACTGTTGTATTAAAAAACCTGACTAGTGTGTATACTTACCAGTAAGCAGGATCCAGCAAGACCTGTGTCTGAGATGGACTGAAGGCGACGGGGCTCTATGTGTGCAGGGCCCAGAGAAGGGGCGGGAACTTCATCTCTTGCAAAGCAAGAGGCAACTTAATTAGAAACAAATGAGTCCTGCACACAGAGAACAAGTCTGTAAGAACATGTTCACACCGCCAAATATTTGGAGACCAAAAAGCTAAATGCGACCAAAAACAACAGTACACTGCAGTAAAAGTATTAAATGCAAGTGCAGTATAAAAAATAGTATAACAAATACAGGGTACTTAGTCTATCCGTTTTTTTGCGCAAAAAAAGTTATATCAAGCCACGTCACTAACTTCAAAGTGTACCCATCTCTGACGCGGTCCTAACTGTTGTATTAAAAAACCTGACTAGTGTGTATACTTACCAGTAAGCAGGATCCAGCAAGACCTGTGTCTTGAGATGGACTGAAGGCGACGGGGCTCTATGTGTCAGGGCCCAGAGAAGGGGCGGGAACTTCATCTCTTGCAAAGCAAGAGGCAACTTAATTAGAAACAAATGAGTCCTGCACACAGAGAACAAGTCTGTAAGAACATGTTCACACCGCCAACATATTTGGAGACCAAAAAGCTAAATGCGCAAAAAAACGTATACTGCATAAAGTATTAATGCAAGTGCAGTATAAAAATAGTATAACAAATACAGGTACTTATTCTATCCGTTTTTTTGCGCAAAAAAAGTTATATCAAGCACGTCACTAACTTCAAAGTGTACCCATCTCTGACGCGGTCCTAACTGTTATTAAAAACCTGACTAGTGTGTATACTTACCAGTAGCAGGATCAGCAAGACCTGTTTCTGAGATTGATGAAGGCGACGGTGCTCTAAGTGTGCAGGCCCAGAAGGGCGGAACTCATCTCTGCAAAGCAAGAGGCAACTTAATTAGAAACAAATGGATCCTGCACGAAGAACAAGTCTGTAAGAACAGTTCACACCGCACACTATTTTGAGACAAACAGTGGACAGATATAACATGTCACTGCGCAAAAAAGGTATAATCAAGTACAGTATATTTTATACTATTTATAGTACTGTCACTATCCATTTTATATCCAAAATTTTATCAGCCCTGTACTACTTTGTCCTTTTGACGCATCTTACTTTTATTAGTCTCAATATGTTATCGAGTGTAAGCATGTATCACAGACCTGTTCTGATGTGACAAGGACTACATGTGCTTCTAATAAGTTGCACTGCTTTGCAAGAGAGAGTCCGACCCTCTCTGCTCACAACATAAGCCAGTCCTACTTCAAAGATCCGCACCAGAAACAAGGTCTTGTAGAACATGTTACACACTAGCAGTACAACATTTAGACTCAAAAGTATCGACTAAAAGTAGTACTGCTAAGTATTAACTTATTTTGAAAAAAAGTATTATAATTATTTTTATATTTGTTCCTCATTTATCTTTTGACGCATTGATACTGTTTTTGGATTGTTTTGGCCAATATGTGCTTAAATGTCTCGTTGTTCTGGTAGTCTGTCAATATGCCTGTTCGGATATAACTTTTTTTGGCAAAAAGGTAGATAGTACTGATTTACTATTTTTATGCCTTCATTTAAACTTTACTGTGTTGTGTTTGGTCATTAGCTTTTGTCTCAAAATTTGGCGGTGAATGTTTTACAATGTTCTCTGTGTGGATCATTTTTCTATTAAGTTGCTCTTGCTTTGAAGAATAGTCCGCCTTTTGGCTGCAAATGCCGTCGCTTCGTCATCTCGAACAGGTCTTGCTGGATCCTGCTTACTGGTAAGTATACACACTGTCAGGTTTTTAATACAACATTAGGACCGCGTCAGAGATGGGTACACTTTGAAGTTAGTGACGTGGCTTGATATAATTTTTGCGCAAAAAGGATAACTAAGTACCCTGTATTTGTTATACTATTTTTTATACTGCACTTGCATTTAATACTTTTATGCAGTGTACTGTTGTTTTTGTCGCATTTAGCTTTTGGTCTCAATATGTTGGCGGTGGAACATGTTTTACAGACTTGTTCTCTGTGTGCAGACTCATTTTTCTAATTAAGTTGCTCTGCTTTGCAAGAGATGAAGTTCCGCCCCTTCTTGGGCCCTGACACTAGAGCCCGTGCCTTCGTCCATCTCAGACACGGTCTGCTGATCTGCTTATGGTAAGTATACACACTAGTCAGGTTTTATACAACAGTTAGACGCGTCAGAGATGGTACACTTGAAGTTGTGACGTGGCTTGATATAACTTTTTTTGCGCAAAAACGGATAGCTAAGTACCCTGTATTTGTTATATATTTTTATACTGCACTTGCATTTAATACTTTATGCAGTGTACTGTTTTTGTCGCATTAGCTTTTTGGCTCCAAATTGTTGGCGTGTGAACATGTTACAGACTTGTTCTCTGTGTGCAGACTATTGTTCTAATTAGTTGCCTCTTGCTTGCAAGAGATGAGTTCCCGCCCCTTCTTGGGCCTGCAACATAGAGCCCGCCTTCATCCATCTCAGCAGTCTTGCTGGATCCTGCTACTGGTAATATACACAGTCAGTTTTTTAATACAACAGTTGGACCGCGTCAGGATGGTCACTTTGAAGTTAGTGAGTGGTGATATAACTTTTTGCGCAAAAAAAGGTAGATAGTCGTTTTGTAACTATTTTTTAATGCATTGCTTATATTACTGCAGTGTACTGTTGTTTTTGGTGCATTTAGCTTTTGTCTCCAATATGTTGGCGGTGTGAACATGTTCTTACAGACTTGTTCTTGTGTGCAGGATCATTGTTTCTATTAGTTGCCTCTTGCTTTGCAAGAGGAGTTCCCGCCTTCTCTGCCTGCACACATAGCCCCGTCGCCTTCAGTCCATCTCAACAAGGCTTCTGGATTGCTTACTGAGTATACACACTTCAGTTTTTTAATACAAATTAGGACCGGTCAGAGATGGTACATTTGAGTTGTGACGTGGTGATATATTTTTTTGAAAAAAAGGATAGCTAGTACCTGTATTTGTTACTATTTATACTGACTTGATTTATCTTTACGCTGTACGTTGTTTGGTCGCATTAGCTTTGGTCTCCAATATGTTGCGTTGAACTTTTTACAGATTGTCTCTGTGTGCAGACTCATGTTTCTAATTAGTTGCCTCTTGCTGCAGAATGATTCCGCCCCTTCTCGGCCTGCACATAGCCGTGCCCATCCATCTCAGACACAGGTCTGCTGGATCCTGCTTACTGGTAAGTATACACACTAGTCAGGTTTTTTAATACAACAGTTAGGACCGCGTCAGAGATGGGTACACTTTGAAGTTAGTGACGTGGCTTGATATAACTTTTTTTGCGCAAAAAAACGGATAGACTAAGTACCCTGTATTTGTTATACTATTTTTTATACTGCACTTGCATTTAATACTTTTACTGCAGTGTACTGTTGTTTTTGGTCGCATTTAGCTTTTTGGTCTCCAAATATGTTGGCGGTGTGAACATGTTCTTACAGACTTGTTCTCTGTGTGCAGGACTCATTTGTTTCTAATTAAGTTGCCTCTTGCTTTGCAAGAGATGAAGTTCCCGCCCCTTCTCTGGGCCCTGCACACATAGAGCCCCGTCGCCTTCAGTCCATCTCAGACACAGGTCTTGCTGGATCCTGCTTACTGGTAAGTATACACACTAGTCAGGTTTTTTAATACAACAGTTAGGACCGCGTCAGAGATGGTACACTTTGAAGTTAGTGACGTGGCTTGATATAACTTTTTTTGCGCAAAAAAAACGGATAGACTAAGTACCCTGTATTTGTTATACTATTTTTTATACTGCACTTGCATTTAATACTTTTACTGCAGTGTACTGTTGTTTTTGGTCGCATTTAGCTTTTTGGTCTCCAAATATGTTGGCGGTGTGAACATGTTCTTACAGACTTGTTCTCTGTGTGCAGGACTCATTTGTTTCTAATTAAGTTGCCTCTTGCTTTGCAAGAGATGAAGTTCCCGCCCTTCTCTGGGCCCTGCACACATAGAGCCCCGTCGCCTTCAGTCCATCTCAGACACAGGTCTTGCTGGATCCTGCTTACTGGTAAGTATACACACTAGTCAGGTTTTTTAATACAACAGTTAGGACCGCGTCAGAGATGGGTACACTTTGAAGTTAGTGAGTGGCTTGATATAACTTTTTTTGCGCAAAAAAACGGATAGACTAAGTACCCTGTATTTGTTATACTATTTTTTATACTGCACTTGCATTTAATACTTTTACTGCAGTGTACTGTTGTTTTTGGTCGCATTTAGCTTTTTGGTCTCCAAATATGTTGGCGGTTTGTGAACATGTTCTTACAGACTTGTTCTCTGTGTGCAGGACTCATTTGTTTCTAATTAAGTTGCCTCTTGCTTTGCAAGAGATGAAGTTCCCGCCCCTTCTCTGGGCCCTGCACACATAGAGCCCCGTCGCCTTCAGTCCATCTCAGACACAGGTCTTGCTGGATCCTGCTTACTGGTAAGTATACACACTAGTCAGGTTTTTTAATACAACAGTTAGGACCGCGTCAGAGATGGGTACACTTTGAAGTTAGTGACGTGGCTTGATATAAACTTTTTTTGCGCAAAAAAACGGATAGACTAAGTACCCTGTATTTGTTATACTATTTTTTATACTGCACTTGCATTTAATACTTTTACTGCAGTGTACTGTTGTTTTTGGTCGCATTTAGCTTTTTGGTACTCCAAATATGTTGGCGGTGTGAACATGTTCTTACAGACTTGTTCTCTGTGTGCAGGACTCATTTGTTTCTAATTAAGTTGCTCTTTGCTTTGCAAGAGATGAAGTTCCCGCCCCTTCTCTGGGCCCTGCACACATAGAGCCCCGTCGCCTTCAGTCCATCTCAGACACAGGTCTTGCTGGATCCTGCTTACTGGTAAGTATACACACTAGTCAGGTTTTTTAATACAACAGTTAGGACCGCGTCAGAGATGGGTACACTTTGAAGTTAGTGACGTGGCTTGATATAACTTTTTTTGCGCAAAAAAACGGATAGACTAAGTACCCTGTATTTGTTATACTATTTTTTATACTGCACTTGCATTTAATACTTTTACTGCAGTGTACTGTTGTTTTTGGTCGCATTTAGCTTTTTGGTCTCCAAATATGTTGGCGGTGTGAACATGTTCTTACAGACTTGTTCTCTGTGTGCAGGACTCATTTGTTTCTAATTAAGTTGCCTCTTGCTTTGCAAGAGATGAAGTTCCCGCCCCTTCTCTTGGGCCCTGCACACATAGAGCCCCGTCGCCTTCAGTCCATCTCAGACACAGGTCTTGCTGGATCCTGCTTACTGGTAAGTATACACACTAGTCAGGTTTTTTAATACAACAGTTAGGACCGCGTCAGAGATGGGTACACTTTGAAGTTAGTGACGTGGCTTGATATAACTTTTTTTGCGCAAAAAAACGGATAGACTAAGTACCCTGTATTTGTTATACTATTTTTTATACTGCACTTGCATTTAATACTTTTACTGCAGTGTACTGTTGTTTTTGGTCGCATTTAGCTTTTTGTCTCCAAATATGTTGGCGGTGTGAACATGTTCTTACAGACTTGTTCTCTGTGTGCAGGACTCATTTGTTTCTAATTAAGTTGCCTCTTGCTTTGCAAGAGATGAAGTTCCCGCCCCTTCTCTGGGCCCTGCACACATAGAGCCCCGTCGCCTTCAGTCCATCTCAGACACAGGTCTTGCTGGATCCTGCTTACTGGTAAGTATACACACTAGTCAGGTTTTTTAATACAACAGTTAGGACCGCGTCAGAGATGGGTACACTTTGAAGTTAGTGACGTGGCTTGATATAACTTTTTTTGCGCAAAAAAACGATAGACTAAGTACCCTGTATTTGTTATACTATTTTTTATACTGCACTTGCATTTAATACTTTTACTGCAGTGTACTGTTGTTTTTGGTCGCATTTAGCTTTTTGGTCTCCAAATATGTTGGCGGTGTGAACATGTTCTTACAGACTTGTTCTCTGTGTGCAGGACTCATTTGTTTCTAATTAAGTTGCCTCTTGCTTTGCAAGAGATGAAGTTCCCGCCCCTTCTCTGGGCCCTGCACACATAGAGCCCCGTCGCCTTCAGTCCATCTCAGACACAGGTCTTGCTGGATCCTGCTTACTGGTAAGTATACACACTAGTCAGGTTTTTTAATACAACAGTTAGGACCGCGTCAGAGATGGGTACACTTTGAAGTTAGTGACGTGGCTTGATATAACTTTTTTTGCGCAAAAAAACGGATAGACTAAGTACCCTGTATTTGTTATACTATTTTTTATACTGCACTTGCATTTAATACTTTTACTGCAGTGTACTGTTGTTTTTGGTCGCATTTAGCTTTTTGGTCTCCAATGGCGGCTATGCCCGTCTGGCACAATTCATACATCTGCCTCTCGTAGGGCTACATACATTCGCTGGGTCTTTTACATAAGCCATAAAATACACATACACTTCAATGGGTCCCTCACTGACTGTTTAGTCGGACCCAATGGCGGCTATGCCCGCCTGGCACATTTTACGCACAGAGTACACAGTTCACTCTTTCATACGGGAACTGCCTTCTTACCGGGCACGGATCCGGGTCTCGCTACCTGAGTAACGGGTACGCTATGCATCCCCAAGGGGCTCCTTCTTGGACGTATCTCGCCACACGTCCAGACCAGCGTCCACCTGGTTCAGCCACGGCTTCCCCACTCCAGGAGCTGTCATGACCCCTGTCCTGGCTACCGGTATGGAGCTAGCACGCTTCCCTCATGTCCACACACCACAGAGCTCTGCGTCCCTCACTCTGAGACTCAAACACTTGTCTCTCACATAGACTGGATCTCAATCTCTGGCTGCATCTCTCTGGTGATCTGTGGGTGATGATCTCCTTGCTAATGATGATATCCCACTCAATCAGCTGGCAGGCTCTTTATTGTCCCTGCCACGCCCACACTGACACACCCACCTGGGCTGCTACCAATTAGGACACACAGCTCCCACACAGCCGCTCATCCAGCTCATCTATGTGTCAGATCCACAGCACTCACCCTCAGAATTAACTCATTGTGTTCCGGGTAGGTTCACACAGTATCATCACAGATAAACCGGCTAGTGTGGACAGGATCATACCTTGATCCTCCATGTGATGCACCTCGGCCATCGGGACCATGCCGGCGGTGCCTCACACCTCCTTGTGACTGAATCTACCCTCTTAACAAAGGGAGACAAAAAGGAGTTTTTTTCTGCTTATAAAGTGAGAAAATGTATTGCAAAAAGTGTCACATAATTAAAAATGGTGCAACTTGCAGAAAAGATGCAGTAGATACAATTGACACACACAAGAGCACAACAGCACAACAAAAAATTGGGATTGGGGGGCTTGCTGATAAGGCACTAGGTCGCATATTCCTGCCGCTCCACTCCACGGGTGTCCCAAAAGCCACATTACCCTGCACCTAGCCTTCCCTTATCTATATGGGCAAGTCCAGGAAGATCCCTGGATGCAGCGGACATGAGAAGCTGGGGTCCAGGAGCAGCCTGGAACGTTATCTCCGCTCCACTCCCTCACCTTCTTTGCCAGCAGTAACACCTAAGATGGTGGCGACTCCTCACAGCGCGGGAACAGCAGTGCGGGAGTTGAGGAGAGAGGAAGCCGATAGTGCAGCAAGGAGGAGAGGAGGCTGACGTGGACTGTGCTGCCCTCATGGAGGACCTGCTGAATACACAGCTAAGTGACCTGCTCAAACATTTGCCTACAAAAGGGGACTTAGGGCCCTTTCACATCAGCGTTTTTTTCAAATCGCGGCAGATGCGGTGAAAAAACCGCATCTGCCGCGATTACCGCATACCGGCTGCACTTGCGGCACGGTTGCGGCCCGGTTGCGGTAAACGCCATACAAGGTATAGGCGGACTTGCGGCAGGTGCGGCAAGTGCGGTTTTGGCATTTGCGGGAGGTGCGGGCGCGAAAAAAAATGCTGTCAGCCGCGTTTTTTTTCGCGGCCGCACCTGCCGCAAGTGCCAAAACCGCACTTGCCGCACCTGCCGCAAGTCCTCCTATACCTTGTATGGCGTTTACCGCAACCGCGCCACAACCGTGCCGCAAGTGCAGCCGGTATGCGGTAATCGCGGCAGATGCGGTTTTTTCACCGCATCTGCCGCGATTTGAAAAAAACGCTGATGTGAAAGGGCCCTAAGATAAATTAGCAAGCCGCCGGAAAAGCACTTACAAATAGGAGATCCAGGCTCTTAAAGGGGAATTCACCACGAGGGTGGAGGCTATAGAATAGAGCCAAGAAAGCATCTTAAACGAGTTACAAGCTCACAGATCCTTGCTGGAATCCCAGTCTAATGTTATAGAACTCCAATACGGACAGGAGGATATGGAAAACCGTAATAGGTGTAATAATATACGCATTAGAGGCCTCCCTAAATCAATCTCACCAATAGAGCTGAAAAAGACGGTATAGCAACTCTTCAACAACATCTTGGACGAACCCGAGGGTCCTGAGATTGAACTAGACAGGGTACACAGGGCTTTAGCACCCAGACCTGTAGGTGAAGGCAGGCCCCGTGATATCATCTGCCGGGTGTACTTTTATACCATAAAAGAATCTATCATGCAGGCTGCAAGGCAGAAAGGTCAAATTTCTTATATGGACAGTAATATCTCCCGGTTTCCAGATCTGGCACGCTCGAATAGCGAAGGGGCCTCAGACCCCTACTGGCCTTGATTAAAGACAACAACATTACATATAGATGGGGTTTCCCCTTCCAACTGGTCACCAGCAGGGATGGTAAATCTGCCTCCTCCTGGAAGAAGGGAGACCTTCAATCACTCCTACGCACTTTTGGAGTACCAGATGTGGATCTTCCTGATTGGCCTACCACCCCATGCCTTCCACCCCCATCTTCGGGGTGGCGGGAGGTTCGCTACGGAGGCAGTCCCCATGGATCTTCTCCTTGAACTATGTTTACCAAGGCAAAGTTCTCTATTTTTTGCTTCTGGACTCCCTTATGCTGTTTAATGGGACCACAAGTTACGCTCTATTTTTCCTGTTTTTGCTTGAGCCCGAAGTTGCCAGATGTCCACGCTCCTGCTTCCATTGAGTCGCACCCCACACTACAGCCGGACTTTCGTCTGACGGAGATCTCCTGGGGAGAGTGGACTCCTGGACTGGCTTTATATGGTTGTATGGTCCCCTTCCTTTCCCAATTCCCCTCTACTCCCTTCCCACTCCACTGCCTACTTCCCCCCTCCCCTTTCCCCTCCCTCCCTCCTCACCCCCAGATTTTGTCCCATATTTAGGTGCTTCATTTGTAGTAAGAATATATTTGGGTGCGCCCGTTGGAGTGGAGTGACCACCTCGTTGGCTTCCACATACACCCTGATGCGCAGGATATTCGACATGTATGTAAAGCCTGCGCAAATGTTGCACTTTTCCGTGCTACGTGTTTCTTTCATTCAACTCATCCTTTCTCTTTTTCTGCTCTTTTGTATGTCCTTCTTCTATCTCTCTCCCTCTCCTCGGCAATGCACATGGCACAGTTCTCAGAGCCTTTGGCCTACATTTTACTTAGACATGGATAAGATAACATGTTGCTCTTTTAATGTAAACTGTTTGAATAAGCCTGAAAAACGTTGCCAAATATTATACGCCGTTCACAAGCAGAGGGTTCAAGTGCTGTTACTACAAGAAACACACTTCAGGTCCGACTGACTATTCTAGTGATCATACTCCACCCCCATTAAAGTAGGAGGCACTTAAAAGCGTGCTCAGAGGCATCTTCATCTCCCACAGAACCCGCTTAAAAAAGATCAACGTCGTAACACTAATACAACAGATATCTCAACTTGAGGACATTCATAAAAGAGACCCAACTTCACTACTTCTCTCTCAGCTTTCTGCGTCGCGTCATAAAGTACTTAGTATTTTAGACCAAAAAGACAAGAGTTTTCAAGATAAATTGCGGTCTCATTTTTATCAACTAGGCAACAAGAGTGGTAAACTCTTGGCAAGAGCTTTACACCCTAGGGCAGCTCATACTACAATATCACATATACGAAGCCCAGAAGGCACCAAATTGCATAAAACTAGTGAAATTCTATCCACTTTTCAGGATTACTATTCCTTACTGTATAACCTTAAAGGCCACTACCATGACCTCCCTATATCCCAATTCAGACAGAAAATATGAACATCATATCCCCGAGAAAGTAAATTACCACCCTTACCCACTTCTGTAATTGAGGTCATGACACAAAACCTTTCCTTGGACGAGGTAACAGGGCTTTTCCACCTTAAAGCCCGGAAAATGCCCAGGGCCAGATGGCTACACGGCAACCTACTTTCTAACCTCTTGGGCCCAATTTTCCTGGAGGTGTGCAATTGCGTCTTGACAGGCGGATCTTTTCCACCTCAGGCCCTTATGGCTCATATTGTGGTATTGCCAAAATCAGGGAAGGACACAACGGTCTGTAGTAACTACCGTCCAATATCCCTGATAAACCTGTACATAAAAGTTTATGCCAAAATTGTGGCTAACAGGCTGAAAACTGGTCTACCTGCAGTAGTTGAGATGGACCAGGTGGGATTTGTCCCGGGTCGTGAGGCCAGGGATAATACGATTCGCTCAGTCTCACTCATCGATGGGGTTAGACGGAGTGGGATCCCCATGTGCATCCTGTCATTAGATGCTGAGAAGGCGTTTGACAGGATGTACTGGGAGTTTATGTTTGAGACCTTGAGACATCTTGGGTTAGAGGACTCCACCATGCATAGCATACAGGCTCTATACACGTGACCAATGGCTCGTATAAGAATAAATGGATCTCTTTCCGCACCATTCAATATTTCTAATGGCACACGCCAAAGTTGTCCTCTTTTCCCTCTGGTTTACATTCTCTGTATGGAATCCCTGGCCTTGGCTCTTAGGGGCAACCCAGCTGTCCAGGGAGTGAGTTCGCGAGATGGGGAACACAAGTTGGCTCTCTTTGCGGACGACCTACTTTTATACATTACCAATCCATTGATTAGTCTCCCCAGTATTCTATCTAAGATAAATAAATATGGCAGATTAAGTAATTTTAAGATAAATATGACTAAATCGGAGATGTTAATTATTTCGCTCCCAGAGGTGGTGGTCCGCTTGTTAAGATCCAAATTCAGTTTTACTTGGAAATCTGATGCCTTCCAATACCTTGGCATAAAGCTAACCCGTGACCCCGCTGCCTTGATTGCCACTAACTTTCAATCCATACTCAAACGGACGGAATTGGACCTTCTCAATTGGTATAAATTATCCCTCACATGGCTAGGACGAATACATGACATTCGAATGGACCTTCCACCTCGCTTACTCTATCATTTCCAAACAATCCTCTGTCTTCTTCCAGCTTCTTTTTTTCTCCAGGCTGAAGACTATGATCTTAAAATGTATCAGGTCTCATGGCAGATCGAGACTCTCCTACCACTTATTGACCAGAAAAATAGACAGGGGCGGGGTAGGCCTGCCAGATCTTCTACTGTATCATTTTGCATCTCTAAGCAAATGCATTTTAGATTTGTTTCAGCTGGAGAAACCTAAGAAGTGGGTGAATCTGTGTTAGCCTGTTTCCACCCATTGTCCTCAATATGGTCCTCGGGGACAGACTTGAATCCTCTCCCCCCATTTATCACCAAACAACTAAAACTATTTCTTAGAAGATACAACAAAACTTTACAATTGACTTCCATCCCCGATCCCCTATCTCCAATATACGGAAACCCCCAGTTCCAACTAGAACGAGGCAGACACTCGTTCCTTAATATCCCACAATCCCTACACCCGACACTCTCCATGTTTATAACTCAAAATACAGTTAAAGATATATCGTCTTTGTTTTCTACAAGATACCCCCACCAGAATCCTGGTTCTTACATGCCAGATTACTGAACTACATCAATATTTTTCGGCCCTTAACATAGTTTGAGAAGTGGTGTGAGTCACGAAGTCCTTTGGATCACGAAGTCTCAGAGCTCTACAATATATTCCAGGCCGTTTTGAATGGCTCCTCTGAAAACCCCCCTACATTTACAGCTACATAGGAGCAGGATCTTGGCAGAACATTGACTTCTTTAGAATGGGAAAAAAATCTTCATCCTAACCCATAAAGCCTCCATCTCGACAGTCTCTCCAGAACGTAATTATAAGGTGGCGGCGAGGTGGTACAGATGTCCCGTGGAGATTAATGCCATCTTCCCATCTACATCCGACCTGTGTTGGAGACAATGTGGTGACAGAGGTTCTTATCTTCACACATGGTGGGGATGTGAGCGTCTCCAACCCTTCTGGATTGATGTGGCGGATCTATATGGGAGGTTCACTTCTAGCCCTATCAGATTCACAGCAATGTTGGCACTCTTAAGCTTTACCAATATGTCTCTAGCCCGGTTTAAGAAAAATCTTTTACGCCTCTTCCTAACAGCTGCGAGACACTTGATCCCCAGGTATTGGAAAAGGCCAGAGTGCCCAACACGTGGAGAGTTGGTGGCTGAGTTGAATGACATATGCAGGATGGAGGAACTCATTGCTTCTAATTTACCAGATGAAAACAGTATTGCAAGACATTGCAATATATGGGCCCCATGGATTGTGTTTCGGGAAACTACGAATCTGAAGTCTTGGCTTACTCACATGTCGTCTGATCAAGCTTCTATGTCAGTCGGTCAATGTTGCTGATTAGTACCAGTTCTTAACCCAGAACACCCTTTTACTACTTCCTTTTTCTTCTTTCTGTTCTTTTCTTTTCTTTTCTACTCTCCTTCGTTTTATCTCTTTGAGGCGAGATATCCTCAATCACGATGAACTTTATCTCTATGCGGCCTTGTCTACGAGCAGAATACTACCTCATAAGGTCATATATAATATAAGCTGCATTACCTCTTAATAAGATCCCACCCAGGCAACATCTCAGGCTGCTTTCACACAGCGTTTTTGTGCTGTCCGAGGGGATCAGACTTTTCGCAGTACCCCTCAGACAGCAACGGATCCAAACTGATGCCTGCAATTGGATGCCAAATAGGCATCCGATCCCGATATTTTGCAGCATCAGTTTGGATCCTCTCTCCTCCTTTCCCTGCTCCTCCTGTCACCTCGTCCACTTCCTCTCTCCCTCCTGTCACCTTTCTCCCCTCCTCTCTCTGCTCCCTCTTTGTCCCCTCTGTATCCCCTCTTTGTCCCCTCTGTCTCCCCTCTTTGTCCCCTTTGTTTCTCCTCTTTGTCCCCTCTGTCTCCCCTCTTTGTCCCCTCTGTCTCCCCTCTTGGACCCCTCTTTGTCCCCCTCTTTGTCCTCTCTTTGTCCCCTCTTTGACCCCTCTTTGTCCCCCTCTATCGCCCCCTCTTTCGCCCCCTCTTTCCAGACCTTAAAAAATAAAAAAAAATCTTTATTCTCACCCATCCACGAGTCCCCGCGGCGCTTCCAGCTTTCTTCTTCTGATCCACAGGACCTGGCGTGATGTCACAGTCACATGACCGGTTACCGTGGTAACCGGTCATGTGACTGCACTGTGACGTCAGGCCAGGTCCTAGAAGCATTGAGCGCAGGAGGCATCGCTGGATCTCCAGAGAGGTGAGAATAAAGTTTTTTTTATTTTTAACCCTTTATTTACACTAGATGTCACTTCTGCAATGTATGAATATACATTGCAGAAGTGAAATTAGATGGCACAGAGCTATTTTAATGTACTGAGCATGCTCAGTACACTATAATCGGGTCCGAGGAACGATCAGCTGTTTCCTCGGACCCGTGCTACATAGGCCCCGTGTTATTTGGCATGGATCAGGTCGGATCCAATTCGGTCCGATTTGACCCACTGTGCCAAAAATCGCAGCAGGCTGCGATTTTGGGCACAGCAAAAAATCGACCAGAATCGGATCCGACAAAAATCGGATGCCAATAAGGCCAAATCCGATGTGATCCGTGCCCATAGGATAACATGGGGCCAAATCGGATCCGTGGCTGTCCGTTTTACAACGGACAGCCACAGATCACAGAAAAACGCTGTGTTAAAGCACCCTCAACTGTAAAGGTACTGTCACACGCCGCAATCTCACCTGGAGATCTGAAAGGCGATGTGTCACCACGGTGCAATCGCCGTAAAATTGCCTCACGGTTGTGGCGTGTGATTGGGCATCAGCCGTCGTCTGATTCCTGAACAGTGCTCAGCAATCAGGCGCAATCGGCAAGGCGATAGTTTCGTGTTTTGGCGTGTGACAGGGCGATAGTGATGGAAAGAGCGTTGTCTATGATTTCCCGTAGGCGTGCCTCAGCGTGCTGTAGTCCGCGCACCATCTGAGATGATTGGTGTGGGCTACTGTGTTCCCATTGGCTGTCAGTTGACACCGTGCCATATTTGAAGAGCTGTCCGTTCAGCACCACACACATTTTCAGCTACACAACTGTCCGCAAACTCAGTGCAATTATGAGCGCCATTGAATAGCGCAAGTTATGTTGTCTGCCTGTATTAAGTTGTGCTGTGTCGAGTACAGTGCCACACATGACAGCTCAGATGTTGGGCTACACATTGTAGATGGGTGCCATGGGCCACGCACTACAATCACCCTACGTGTGTGAATTTGCTAACGCTGCTGGGTACATTATACTGCTCCCACTCCGTGGACGTCTACTTTGTTAGCACCCTGAGCAGGCTGACCAGTCGTAATGCCGTTGTGTTGTCCAATGAGCGTGTATGGGGCGCGGTGTAAACCACTGTGGCACACCTATCGCCTCGCCGCACTGAATATGTACGCCCACATTGCCTTTGAGATTGCGGCGTGTGAAGCGGTGATGGAATTAGACAAGATTGGTTCCGCTGTAGGTGAGATGATTTCCGGAGTGACACATTTCCTTAGCTTCAGGGCGAAATTGCGACGTATGATCCCACCATCGGCGATCTGAGGCGACCACCAAAAACGTGAGTGCGCACGTCAGATCGCCACACATCGCCAGCCGAGATTGCAGCGTGTGACGGTACCTTAAGGTTTCTAAAGTCTTTTTTAAAGCTTACAGGAGGGCTAGAGACATTGGGGACCCCTTCCTTGAATGCAACAGACATGCTGCATTCAGTGCTGCATTGAGGGGTGCCAGGTCCTCTTTAATCCCTTTGGTGCCAGAGTGTTCAGGACAGTGATCCACCTGGCTTCTTTTTGAGCCAAAATTTGTTTTAAATTTCCTCCCTTAATTCCACAGTGGACAATATCAATTCCACGTATCCTTAGTATTTTACTACTACTACCATGGCATAATTTAAAATGATGTGGCAGAGTTCTTAAACTGCTCAAGTCATCACACTCTTTCAACCCTCAATATCTCTAACGTGCTCATGTATTCTCATGCGTAATTCACGTGTTGTTAATACAATGTAGATTTTGGGCAGCCGCACCTGGCGTAATACACCATCTGCATACTGCCACAAGAGATATATTGATTGATGGTGCATCTGTTTTTACCGTCGCTTGACAAAAAGTCAAAGCCACAGGACGTGTTTTTGCATGCCATGCAATGACCACATGGAACAAAACCCCATGTGGTCGTCATACTACCAAAGATTCCTGGATTTTTGGGGGCATAATGGCTCCTCACCAAAAGGTCTTTCAAATTCTCTTACCTCCTGCTAGTCATCTGCTGATAAGCAGAAAGGGACTCTCTTAGGCTGCTTTCACACTGAATTTTTCTGTGATCCGTGGCTGTCCGTTGTAAAACGGACAGCCACAGATCCGATTTGGCCCCCATGTTATCCTATGGGCACGGAGCTGATCATTCCTCGGACCCGATTTTAGTGTACTGAGCATGCTCAATACATTAAAATCGATCTGTGTTATCTAAATTCACTTCTGCAATGTATATTCATACATTGCAGAAGTTAAATTTAGTAAAAAGAAAAGGTTAAAACTGAAAAAATCTTTATTTTCACCTGTCCCGCGATCCACCGATGCCTCCAGCAGTGCTTGATGCTTACAGGACCTTGGGTGACGTCACAGTCACATGACCAGTTACTGCGGTAACCGGTCATGTGACTGTGATGTCATGCCAGGTCCTGTAAGGATCAGAAGAAGATAGCTGAAAGCGTCGAGGGACTCGTGGATGGGTGAGAATAAAGATTTTTTTTATTTTTTTAAGGTCCGGAGAAGAGGGGAAAAGAGGGGAAAGAGGGAGAGACTGAGCGAGCAGGGAGAGGAAAGGGGAAAGAGGTGATAGGAGGCAGAGAGAAGCTAGGTGACAAGAGGAAGAGAGGAAGGGGAGCGAGGTAACATGGGGGAGAGAGGAGGGGGAGTGAGGTGACAGGAGGAGCGAGGAGAGGAGAGAGGGAGAGGATCCAAACTGATCCTGAAAAATACCGGAATTGGATACCTATTTGGCATCCGATTACAGGCATCAGTTTGGATCCGTTGCTATCCGAGGGGTCCTGAAAAAAGTCGGATCCCCTCCGACAGCAAAATAACGCAGTGTGAAAGCAGCCTTAGAGATGGCTCTGTAAGTAGAATAGCCCAGTGCCTTTGTAGGATCCTCCTCATACTGTCTCACTCATGATTGAAGGTTGTAATAAATCTAATCTGGCCATCTGTTTTCACATCTTTTTTCGCAGTAGAGAGGAGGAGGTCATCACGGGAAGCCATTTTGGCTTTATTATAACCATGTTTGATTTTACGCTCACTGTAGCCTCTCTCTCCTTAAAATGTTCGCTCAAATCCTTAGATTGTTTCTGAAAGTGTGCCTCAGTGGAAGAGATTCGCCTCTCTAAGGTACTGACTAACCGGGATGGACTTAATAGTGGAGGCATGGTGGGCCAATGTCGCATGTAGTAAAGAATTGACCAACGTCTTTTTCCTGAACACATCGGTCTTAAAAAAACGTGATCATCGACCCCCATGCAAATATCCAGAAAGTCAATTGAAGTCTGTCTCCATTTAAATGTGAGTTTGATGTTTAAACTATTATTATTAAGTGTCTACATAAATACACTGAGCTGCTCCAGGGTGGTTATTGCATACAGGGTCAGCTCTAGGTTGTTGTGGGCCCCAGGCGAAACAGTGTCAGTGGGCCCCTTCAGCACAGACCATGATTCATGAATACAACGTAGAAACTGAAGGCTGTGTATATATAATATACAGGCTCCTGGGTGGGCTGTTATATATAATATAGAGGCTGTGTAGGGCTGTAAATATAATATGGAGACTGCTGGAGTGTATATATATTGAGACTGCAAGGTTGTATATATAATAAAGAGGCTGTGGGCTTTGTATGTATAATACAGAGGCTGCAGAATGTATATATTATTTGGAGGCTGTGCTGGGCTCTATATATTATTTGGAGGATGTGACTGCCCAGCAGCAGCCTCCAAATATTATATATACTCTGGCACAGCCTCCATAGTATATATACAGTATGCATATACATATTATCTAGCACAGTCTCCAAATAATATATATAACCTAGCACAGTCTCCATATACCCAACACAGCCTTCATATACCACAGAACAGCTTCCATATACGCAAGCACTGCCTTCATATACACCCAGCACAGCCTCCATATAGCTGAGTATAGCCTCCATATACACCCAGCACAGCCTCCATATACCCAGCACAGCCTCCATATAGCTGAACACAGTATCCATATACACTCAGCACAGCCTCCATATACCCCAACTGCAGCCTTCATTTACACCCAGCAGCAGCCTCCATACAAACCCAGAAGCAGCCTCCACACAAACCCAGCAGCCTCCATATACACCCAGCAGCAGCCTCCATATAAACCCAGCAGCAGCTTCCATACAAACCCAGAAGCAGCCTCCATGTACCCCAGCAGCAGCCTCCAGCACATAGTAAAAAAAACCAAAACGATTATACTCGCCTTCCTTCCTCTCCCCCGCTGCTGTGTCTTCCTCAGATGCTGTCCCCATCCTTACAGCAGTAGGCTGCTGGGGCTGTGGAGCTTCTTTCTTCCTGCAGCAGTGTGATGAGGTCACAGAGTGATAACTCATCAGTGCTGCAGTCACAGTGGAGGAAGCTCCACTGCTCCTGGAGCCAGCACATGACTAATTTGCATTGCATACAAATTAGCCATGTGGACTGGGAGCCCTGCTGGCTGAGTGTCCTGTGATGGGTCCCTCCCTTTCAGGGCTGCCAGTACCGGCTGTTCCCCTCACTATCAGGGCTGCCTGTCCCTGATGGTGAGTTGGCCCTCCCAGATGTCGAGGGCCCCGGCACGTGCCCGGGAGTGCTGGGTGCTGACGCCGGCCCAGATTGCATGGCATGCAAAAACAAGTCCTGCGGTTTTGACTTTTTGTCAAGCGATGGTAAAAACAGATACACCATCAATCAATATATCTCTTGTGGCAGTATGCAGATGGTGTATTATGCCACGTGCGGCTGCCTCAAAATCTACATTGGATTAACAACACTTGAATTACGAATGAGAATACGTGAGCACGTTAGATATATTGAGGGTTCAAAAGAGTGCCACATCATTTTAAATTCTGCCATGGTAGTAGTAGTAAAACACTAAGGATACGTGGAATTGATATTGTGCACTGTGGAATTAAGGGAGGAAATGTAAAACAAATTTTGGCTCAAAAAGAAGCCAGGTGGATCACTGCCCTGAACATTCTGGCGCCAAAGGGATTAAATGAGACCATGAGTTTTGCCTCTTTTTTATAGGTGTCCAACTGCATTTTCCTCCTTTGTGCCAACAGAGCCTTAAGTATTTTCTGCTACTACAATCTATGATGTCCGGTGATCAAAACATAGGTCCTGAAGATGGATTACATACTACTGTGAAACATCAATCGACTGTGTAAAGTAATAGGCTATTATATTGTGGATCAGTGTGCCCTCTTGCTTCCCTCTGGTCTCCTTCCACCTTCCATGGGGCGCCTCTAATCACAACTGCCGGTTGTCAAGATACACGTCAGTGATGATGCACTTCCAGGGCGGGCCACGTGACACGATAGCGGGAGCCGGAGCGCCGGAAGCTATTCAGGTGGGCGGATCGCCTGAATGGCGTTCCTGCCCGCACTATCATATATATAGGCAACGTTGGCACATTTGGTCAGTCTCCCCTGATGAAGCTAACCCACTAAAAACGTGAAACGTACGTGGGGATGTGTACTAAAAGGGTTCCCCTTCTCTCCTCCCTGGCACTACCAGCACTTGTACTTCACATATTTTGGTATGATATGTTCTGAAAGTGTTGCTGTTCTATCATGTTCATGTTCATTGAGCATGTATGTACTGGCTATTATTATACTGTGATACCTGTCCATGTTGGATAGCATCTTGTACAGTTGTGGAAATATGTGCAATCCCAATTTTTTGTGCTGCTGTGCCAATTGTATCCACTGCATCTTCTCTGCAAATTGCCCCATTTTTAATTAGGTGACAATTGTGTCAATAAATTTTCTCACTTTATAAGCAGAAAAAAACTCCCTTTTGTCTCCCTTTGTTAATATGTTTGTTTGGAGTTTTGCTAAGGGCCATACTGGGTAGGGAAAATTTCCCTCTGGCTTTGTATATGATTATTTAACCATATGGAACTATTTTATTTAACTTGAATCTACCCTGTTTCCCAGGCACCGACCCAAGCCTTGTCCAAATACATCAAGGAGAATCTGGCAAGCAGGTT
Source organism: Allobates femoralis (assembly GCA_033576535.1). NCBI lineage: Eukaryota > Metazoa > Chordata > Amphibia > Anura > Aromobatidae > Allobates > Allobates femoralis. The sequence goes on from JARQOC010000004.1 coordinate 362,844,407, forward strand.
TATCTGGAAATCCTCCTCTCCGGCTGGAGCCCGCTTCTATTTTGTAACGAAAAACGAGGAGAAACTAGAGGAAAGAAACAGTGCACATAGGGTCTTAACCAATAAACACAAGGATATTGGTGTTGTTAACAAATAAGCTGACCTTATGTGGTTGTGTGAGACACAACCAGTACAAACGCCTTGGCTGCAGTGAACCACCCGTGGAACAAAGGCTATAAACACACTGTGGAGATGGATAGGGATAATCGCGCCACCAATCAAATGTCAATCCGGAGTAAAAGAATAGAGCCTTTATTCCTACGCATTTTGTGTGGCACTTCACACTTCCTCTGGGAAAAGCTTACAGATAATACAGACTACCGCAGGAAATGATGTAAAAGCATCATCATCAATGAGAGTAAACAGATACACGTCATCAAAGTTGATAAACAAAGCAACGTCATCATTGGAAATAAACAGATCGGCGTCAGCATTGAACATTCATTAGAGTATATAAAGCTTAAAATTGAAACGTTATGATACAATGTTGTTAACAGTTTCACTGGCAACATACGATGTGTTTAAAACCATATAAATAAAATCGCTTTTCAAAGTTAAGTGTGTGGTGATCTGTAACCTTCAAGTGCTAAAAATTAAAACCATATTTTAATAAAAAGAGATATTTAAAATCATTAGAAGTAGGAGCAATGCTTATAATTAAATTACATTAAACTGCTACAATACAAAAAAGTTTTGCTTGTTCCAAAAATATTCTACTTTTTTGTGTGGGTGAAAGGAATCAAACCAGCACTGTCATGATAGACTTTTCGATGTGTGTGGTGTAGTTGACACTGAACACTACTAACCCAATACAGGAATAGTTGGAAGAAAGACTTCAAGCAAGATACAAAACTTCAGCGGCATCAACTCATCTCACGGAGAAGAGAAGCGCTGTGAGCTCCCGGTGAACAAGAAGCTCTATAGGCGAGGAGAGCAAACAACTGAAATCCATACACTGGAGATTGGATCCCAGCAGAGACATGACAGGGACGGGCCACACATCAGCCGACCAACCTAAACTACATCAATTGCCCATGAAAACACAGGGGTACAACTGCAGAGAACAAGTTATTATTACAGATGGGCCGGTGCTCTTGGGAAGATCTGAGGGAGGAGTCGGGGTCCCAAGGGACAGTAGGATCTAATTAGTCCTGTACATGTCTGGATGAAGCGCTCGGAGAAGGGATATATTCTTAGTGTGGGGCATAATTTTAGTGATTGTCTATTCACCAGACAAACCGAACAAAGCTGCAGGAAAAAAACACCATCATGAGAGGACCGGCCACCTCAGGGACACACGTGGGAGATGCAAGGCCCCTGGGAAATGAACAAAGATATACATATCACCCAAGTAATATCCTTTTAGTGACAGGGTATAATCTTAGTAGCTATCTCTAATCAGGAAAGGATGCGTAATTCACATTAAAAGTCGGGGAGTCAGAATGGAATGAAATATCAGGAATGAATTATATTCAACAGAAGGGAACACTAATCTGAAGGAAAATGCAATTATTATCCATGAAGGGGAATTGTTACAGAGCTAGTAGTAACCATGGGAACAATTGAAGGTGGAGAACAATATAAACCGGAGGGGAGAAATTGACAAAAGGGAGGAATGACAATAAAAATGAGATGTATACAGACTATGTAAAAAGATCAGAGACCACATTCAGTCTGCTGGGATGGAGCTCATTTAATCTGTAAATCCAATAGATTTCATTTCTAGTTAATAACACACGACAATTTGGTGAAGTAGCCGGAATGTGGTCAATTGGTGTCACTTTAAAACACCATTCTTTGTTGTGTTTGACTGCACAGTGCCTCAACAAACTATGTGTAGCAGGTCCCTGATTGATATTGTACCTATGTGAATTGATCCTTCAATGGAGCTGTTGGGAAGTTTTCCCCATATATTTCATCCCACATACACAATCAAGTAAATTACATATGCTGACTGACAATTTAAAAAGTAACTAATATTTAAAACCTCATTGCCGTTAGCAGATTCAAATGTGGACGTATTATAGGAGCCCAGGTGTCTTTTTTTATTATTATTCTTGGCAACAAATGTAGTTGCAATAGGGGTTGTGTTTCTCAAGCGGCTCCATGCCAGTATGTTTCTTAAATTAGGAGCTCTCACTTGAAGTGATAGTGCGATTGTTCAGTAAATTTTTGCCCAGGACCGGATCATTTAACAATATCTGCCAGTGGTTGTTCAATATGGATTTTATCTTGTTGTTTGGAAAATGTAGTAATAAAATTAACTGCAGAGAGCTGTGTTGTCCTATTCAATGATGGTTTTATGGGCTTTAGAAGGGATTCTTGTGATCTTTTAGTACTTTCTGCAAAAGCCCTGTCAATTAATTTTCTTGGATATTTTTTATCCATAAATCTCATTTTTAGAATGCGTGATTGATCCAAAAAATCTGTATTCAGACTGCAGTTTTTCTTGATCCTTTTGAACTGGTTACCCGAAATATTAGTGATCCATTGTTTCAAATGGCCACTATTATATTCCAGGTAACTGTTGGCATCTACCTTTTTAAAAAATGTTTTAGTCAAAATTTAGGAGTCTTTATGAAATACAGTTAGATAAAGAAAATCAATAGAAGCTCAATCAATGACAGATGAAAATGAAAGACACTATGAAACTAAAAAATTGGTTCACATCAACATTCTTGTTATTGTAAATAAAGAATAAATCATCAATGCATACAATGATATTGTCAGAAAATATGCAATTGTAAATATAGATGGACTCCAAAGTGGCCATAAATAGATTAGCGTAAATTGGTGCCACTTTCGAGCCCATCGTAGTCCCTAGAATCTAGTGGTATAGGGTACCCTAGAATGTAAAAAAATAGTTTTTCAGTATAAAGTCCATGCTATTGCGAACAAATTGTTTTTGCACATGAGGCATATCAGACCTAGACTCAAGGAAGGAGTTGAAACAAAGTATACCCAAATCGTGATCTAATATTAGAATATAGTGCTGAGACGTCAATGGTCATAAAACAGTAGGAATCCTCCCATCTGACACTCTGCAACAATTGTATCAGATGAGAGGCGTCTCTTAAAAAACTCTGTAACTGACCAAACTGATCCTGCAAAATGTCGGGATCAGATGCCTATGGATCAGTTTGGATCCGATGCTGTCCGATTTATATCGGACAGCATCGGATTTAAAAAAATCGTAGTGTGAAACCAGCCTAAGAGACCTTACATGCAGGTTGTAAGAATGCTATTCCATTCACATGAACAGTCCTTATCCTGTGGAAAAGGTGTCACGTGATTAATGTGCAGTCCCTAGGACAGATTTTCTCATCCAAATATATTGAGGGAAAACGTGCATCTATATAGCAATGGAGTTCATCTTTCAGGGAATCTTCAAGTTTGTTAAAGGATTTCTACAACTTTACAGTGTCATCCTCTGTGAAAGGGGTGGTGTCATTAAGGTCTATGTCCTTTCGGGGACCTGTACTGATAGTTTTGACAATCAATCTTTCTCGGGAAGACAAGTGATGAGGGAAATAATCCATTGTGCCTTAGAGCAGCTAATTCCCAGTGTAGAAAAATGAGGAGAAGCTAGAGGAAAAAAAACAACCCACATAGGGTCTTAACCGATAAACACAAGGATATTGGTGTATTAGCAAATATGCTCACCCAATGTGGTTGTGTGAGACACAACCACTACACACGCCTTGGCTGCAGCGAACCACCAGTAGAACAAAGGATATAAACACGCTGTGGAGATGGATAGTCGCGCCGCCAATCAAAACAGATGTCAGTCCGGAGTAAAAGAATAGAGCCTTTATTCCTATGTGTTTTGTGCGGCACTTCACATTTCCTTAGGGAAAAGCTTAAAGATAATACAGGCTGTCATCATTTTATGATGGCAGGAAATGATGTAAAAACATAGTCATCAATGATAGTAAACAGATAGAGTTCACATCATCAATGTTGATAAAGAAAACAACGTCATCATTGGAAATATGTACATGTATGTACTGGCTATTATTATACTGTGATACCTGTCCATACTGGAGAGCATCTTGTACAATTGTGGGAATATGTGCAATCCCAATTTTTTGTGCTGCTGTGATCTTGCATGTGCCAATTGTATCCACTGCATCTTTTCTGCAAATTGCACCATTTTTAATTAGGTGACAATTTTTCCAATAAATATTCTCACTTTATAAACAGGAAAAAACCTCCCTTTTGTCTCCCTTTGTTAATATGTTTGTTTGGAGTTTTGCTAAGGGCCATACTGGGTAGGGAAAATTTCCCTCTGGCTTTGTATATGATTATTTAACCATATGGAACTATTTTATTTAACTTGAATCTACCCTCTGTCCCAGGCACAAACCCAAGCCATGTCCAAATACATCAAGAAGAATCATGCAAGCAGGTTTATCTGGAAATCCTCCTCTCCGGCTGGACCCCGCTTCTACTTTGTAAGGAAAAACCACCTTTAACACCTGTGTACTACAAGTACTGGGTAATGTAATTCGGATAAGAGATGCCTGGATCCTCCTTCATTCTAGCTTGTAGACAAGGTATATTTCTCTTCCAGATATATCCATATCAAGATGCCTTCCAACCAGTTGGGTCCTTGTTTCATTGGTCCATTCAAGTTGCTCTTGAGGATTAATGCCGTATCCTACAAATTGAGGCTCCCAGTTTTTTTGAGCATCCCCAACTCCTTCCATGTGTCTTTCCTCAAGCCGGTCATCCTGAGCCGCTACTTCAGGAATCCTGTTACCCTGCCTTCACTGGTCACTACGGATGACACCTTTGAGATGAAGAACATCCTGGCCGTGAAGAAAAGGGGAGGTAGAACCCTCATTCTGGTTGATTGGATGGATTTTGGCCCTGAGGAAGGGTCTTGGGAGCCCAAGGAGAACATTAATGCCTCTCTCCTTAAGAAGAGATTCCTTTCAGGCCTGTTACATCTGTAGCGGTGCCAGAACCCTCACAGCAGGAGACTGGTGTCCGCACCCCTCTAGCGGTCCTGCGGTGTCTGCCTGGGCTGCTTCTGATGCTTGCTGCTCCCAGGGCCTGCGTTCACAGGCCTCCTGGGAGCATGCTTAGACTATGCACATGGCATGCCTCCATTCCTTATGCGGACTGCGATCCCTACTCGAAAATGCGCAGAGTATTTAAGGCACCTTCCACAATTAGTAGGTGCTTGAGCAACATACCTTAGAGACAAGGTGCTAGTTGTCAGATCCCCTTGCTGTATCCAGTGCCAGTGCCTTGCCTGAACTGTGTTTATTCCTAGTTATGCTGTGCTGCCGCACAATCTACACCGGACCTGCTGCCTCACATCCTGTGATTGTACCTGCATGCATCCAGCCATCTAGGCTGCACAAACTCAGAAACTATATTTGTCTGTAGGAGCTTGACCTGTGGAGTCAGCTGTTATGGTACAGAGACCCCCTGGAGTTGCATCTGGCGAATACGTACCTGTAGAAGCCTAACCTCTCCACCTGTGACTCTAGAGAAGACTCGGTAGTGTGGTAGGTCGGCCAGCCGTGGACGGAATGACTGTTATCAGAGGTCTGATGCAATGTGAATTTTTCACTGTGTCTTGCAGCAGTAGAAGGAGATAATCCAAGTATATGTGTGCAGGAGTTAACACACCTCCTCTAGGGGTGTGGTGAGGGGCTGATATCATGTGACTTCTGACTGGTCACAGGATGTGATGTCAGCTCAGGTCTCGGAGGCTGAAAAAGCCTGCTGCTGAGGACATGTTGTGGCTGCAGTAGGCTCTGATGACGGACAAACCCCGGCTGTGGAAGCTGGCTGAAGGTAACCTCATGAGATGGGGCTTGTGTACTGACAGAGGTCAGTGAATGAACTGTGCAGACGAACCGCACTTGTAAAGTGATGGATTGTGTGGTCTATGTGGCTAAATAAACCAACTGGACTTGAGTTACATATAAACGATTGCTGTGGGCTTGAATTACACTGTCAAGTGAACCCCAACCCGCATAGTGATCGCTACGTCACATTTGGTGGAGAATGCGGGCAGTTTAGCAGCCTTGTTGCTGGGAGCAACGGATAAGGCCTACAAACTCGGTTGCTGGGGGCAACAACACAGGTGAACGTGTCTGGATTGTGACAGCAGTGCAGCCAGGTTGCTAGAGGCAACCACATGACAAGCTGGGATACAAGCATCTGGCTGGTGGCTCGGCGGGGTCTCCAAGTTTGTCACCGCTCTCGACCCAGGTGCACGTTCAAGGAGTCAAACGACTGGCTGTGAGACATGGGCTTTGCTTGGTGAGCAGTAATACACCACAGGCTGGAGATGCTTGTTGTACAGGCGGTACAACCAGGAAAGGTTAGTGTAAACCTAACCCCCCCTACCCTTTGACCATTGGTTATCACCCATTGGAGCGCCCCTCCTGTTTCTTGTCTCTTTGCAGCTAAGAGAAGCCTGGCAGCATGGAAGTCCTCAAACACCTGCTGCAGAGCCAGCAGCAGCAACATGTTATGGGGTGTCCCCGAAAAGTATCCCCTATAGACTGGGTTGCCCAAAAGGGGGTGGTGCTCAAAAAGGGGGCAGCGTCCCAAAAGGGGGTAGTTGCCCACAGGGGAGTGGAGTCCCAAAAGGGTGAGGTGTCACTAACCGGGATAATGGCCCAAAAGGGGGTGGAGTCCCAAAAAGTGGAAGTTGCCCAAAAGGGGGTGGAGCCTCCCAAGTCCAAAGCGGGGGTGCAGATGGACTGTAGCCAAGGCCAATTTTGGCTGTACTATGTATGTCCAGTCTGCAATATGGACTACCCACCTGGAGAGGTTTCCCATGTGTGTTCCGTGGAAGTCGATGCAGAAGCCGTGACTGGACTCGTAGACTCTGGGAGCCTGGTAACCCTAGTGAGGGCCGCGCCTGATTTCTACCTGATCTCAGGAAGGAAGATTGAAATCACCTGCAATCATGGGGTCACGAAAGACTATCCGGTGTCCAGGGTGGTCCTCAAGACGGACATTGCAAGCCATGATGTCGCTGTAGTCCTGAACTTAACCTGTCCGGTTTTCAGGCTTGTGGGTGAATGGAACTCCTCTACAGCAGGAGGATGAAGGGCTCTCTGCTGATGGGGTTGTAACACCTCCAAAAATTGACGGTTCTGAGGTAGGGGTGACCAGTGAAAGTCATACGTCTGCACAACTTAGTGACCTGACGTCCCCTGAAGTGTACCACATGATGACTGGCAGTGATGTGGTAGCTAAAAAGAATGGAGCTGATACCAAGTTAGAGAGTGACTTGGGGTTCACCAGATGGTGTAGTGTGACACAGACGCAAGGGGTGACTGTGACTTTGAGAAACAAAGGGAGTACAGTAAGGAAGGACCCAGCAAGGATGGCAAATCCTCCCGTTGCAAAATGAGCAAGTGCCACAAAGAAGCTGCCCAGGTGACCTCCAGCTGATAATATAACGTCAAGTGCTTCTATACCATGTGTGAGTTCTCTTCCAGACACTGAGAACATCAGGATAGAAGGTGTCGTGTCATTGCCCATATCAACCACTGAGGCTGAGACAGTTATTGTGCTGCCAGAGGAACTGACAGTGTAACAACAATGCTCCACAAGATGAAGTCATGGAGACGAAGCCAACCAAGAAGATGGTGTGTGTGTCCTCTCCAGGGTCTGAACGGGTAACCGTTGGTCGGTCAGCAAGTCACCTCATGGAAATGGGTATTGCAAGGTCCGAAAGGGTAGATGACTCCCAAGACCCCGAGAATGAAGAGAAGGAAGGTATGAAGCCTTCTGAAGTTGATATTGTTGATGCCAAAAAGTTGCGTGACGTGGCAGACGTCACAGGTGAAGAACTGGAGACCCCTGGACAGTCCCAAAGTCATGTGGCTGAGGTTGTCAGGGGTGCTGCCGGACCCCAAGAGGGGCAGGTAACTGCAGTACTGGAGAAAGTTGAATACTCCAAAGCCCCTGAAGGTGAAGAGTTTGAGGGAGTAAAATCCTCTTTAATTGACACTGCCGATATCCAAGAGAAGACGGAGACCCAGGTGAAGACCGAGGGTGCAGAAGCCACAGGGGAAGTAAGGTCTAAAGCAGATACCTCCTCGAGTGAGGGAAGCTCAAGCCATCTGGAGGATGGAAGAGGCGAGCTAAGAAGGCCCAAGGAGATGATACAAGCCCATTTGAAGCAGGAGATGCTTCTGAGAGATGCTGTCAGGAGCCGAGTATGTGCACTGGAGAGAGAGATGTCTGAAAGGTCTCTGCAAATAAAAGAGCAGTTAAAGCAAGAACTTCGGAGAGAGGCTGCTGAGTGCAGAGTAAGTGTGTTGGAGAGAGAGATATCTGAGCTCAGAGGTCGCCTGGCGGAAAGCCAGTCGATGAATAAGGCAGCGCTGGAGAAGATGGAGCGGCAGGTGTCCGTTCGGTTAAACCGTCTCGAAGAGGTGGAAGTCCGGAGTGAGACTATTACAGACACTGAGCAGGGTGATCATATTGTGGCAGAAGAGAAGGGTGAGACTCCTTTGTTTAAGTGCGTGGTAGAGGTTCAGAAAGACTTGAGAGATGAGTGTGCCAGAGAGACTGTGCATGATGACTTTAAGAAGGCCGTGGAAGCCTGTAAGGTGTACTGGTCTCCAGAAGGTAGACAGCTGGTAGTCCTGTCCACATCCAAAGTCACCGTGGATCGGGTGGCTATCCTGAGGGACATGCACTTGAGGTGTATTCGCATGAAGCAGTTGATCCGGCTGAAGAACGAAGAAGCTGCTAGGCGGCTGGGACTTATGAGGAAAGCCCGAAATCTACTGCAAGACGTTGACCAGGTGCCTAGTGCTCTGCTGAGAGAAGTCATCGGGAAAAACGGACGACTCATACAGGACATGGTGGACGAGTCTGGAGTGACAAGGGCACGAATTCCCGATGATAGAGAAGAGAGGATACCCAGGAAAGTGGGTATGGTTCCATTCCTCATGGTGGGGACAGTGGAGAGTCTTGACAATATGCAGATTCTTCTCACTTATAGGGTGACTCACCTAAGAGAAGTGCAGCAGTTAAGGCTGGAAAGAGCGAGAATCGAGAGACAACATCGCTGCTGAGGATGGAAGCCATCATTACTAGTGATGAGCGAGTATGCTCGGCACTACTCGGTACTCGCACGAGTATCTCGGTACTCGGGGTGCTCGGCAAGCACCGAGTACTGCCGAGATGCTCGGACTGCTCGGTAATAAATAGCGATCTGAGACACATACACTGCTCCCTTCAGTGCACACAGTGAGCTGGCACCATACAGGGAGCAGATTAATTGATAGGATCCCTCTGGGGGCCACAGCAAGGTGTTCTATGCTGCGGCGATTTGAAAAAGCCCACCCTCCCACCCTTTTCCGGAATTGCCCGTTTTATAACCGGAAGTCTGTGGGCGGAGCCTGTCGCTCATTGACTTACATTGGGCTCGGTGCTCTGGCCAAGTACAAGAGTATCTTGAGATGCTCGGCCAGAGCACAGAGCACCCGAGCATTTTAGTGCTCGCTCATCACTAATCATTACATAAAAATGTCCAATGAAGTGGAGGTCCTCCCAGTAATAGAAGGGCCACAGCAGAAGCTGGAAACAAAAGATGTAATGGGACTCTAGGTGATGAAGAAAGACCCCAACGGAGAGCTATCCGAAGATGTCCTGAGGAGAGGAGGTGTAATAGTTTGAGGGGTAGAGAATCCACTGTTACCCCTATGGTATGGTAGGGTCCTAGACAAAAGACCTAACAGTATAGGTGGCGATGCAGAGTCAGACTTGACTGTAGATACAGAGGGAAGTGAATCACACTGCTGTATTGACCGCCAGGGGCGAGGGAGGTCTAACCAAGACATTTGAGTCAGACCAGGCAGGAGATATGACTGTAAACACATCTCACTACAACTCTACCCATTGGAGGCTGCCATGGAGGGAAAGAGCTGACAAACAGACATACCCAAAAGATGTGCTGACTGAAAAGGTTCTGGCGATAGGGATGGGCGAGTCTACTCGCTAGGACTCGGGACTCGGCGATTCTGAAGGTACTCGCAGGACTCGTTACTCGGCGAATCTCCCAGCTTGGACTCGCACAGTGACGAGTCCAATGGAATTCAATGTCAATAAGCTTGACTCTTCACAGATACCCGCTGTCAGCAGCGAGTCTGAGCGAGTCTACGATTCCGAGTCCTACGAGTCTACGATTCCGAGTCCTGTATACTGTATTCGGGAGTCGGACTCTCGAATACAGAATCTGTTATGTTGCGAGTCAGCACAGCGTGCGTGTTAGGTCAGAAAACTTGTGAAGATAGCCAATCATAGTCAGTAATGGCATAGCAAAGTTGGTTGTGTCAGGACTATGATTGGCTGCTGTCCATCGTGATGCCTATGTCATGTATGACAGGCAAGGCAGTATATAAGGCTTGTCCCCGCCATTTTGGGCACATTCCTGAGACGATCTGACCTAGTATAGGGAGAGAGAGATATATGCTGGAGCAGATCAGGGATTGTCAGTGTAGGGAAGATTCCTTATATTAACCCAAAAAGCTCTTCTGAGAGCTAGGAGGAGGACGGAGTAGTGCTGTGTAGGCAGGCAGGGAGGGAAGGAAGGAGAAGCCTTAGAGTGCACACAGGACGGACCTCATAGCTTAGCTTACTCACTCAGCTTTGCTAACAGCTGCAGTCAGAGGCTTAGCTGAGGTGCTGTTTCCTTTTTGTTTTTGCACCAGATCGATTTTTGTTCCTAATAAGCCATAGAGCGTTATTTTTTCTGTGGCAGACCAGTGCGTTGCTGCTAGCACGTACACCACCTTAGGGAGTGTAGTGTGCGGCTTCACTGCCAAGTGTGAGCGCGCACACTTACCCCGCCAGCAAGTGACGCATTCAGCAACACCTAACCACATCTCGGTGGCTGTGCGCACTTCAAACTAATTTTTTTAGGGAGTGTAGTGTGCGGCTTCACTGCCAAGAGTGAGCGCGCACACTTACCCCGCCAGCAAGTGACGCATTCAGCAACACCTAACCACATCTCGGTGGCTGTGCGCACTTGAAACTAATTTTTTTAGGGAGTGTAGTGTGCGGCTTCACTGCCAAGAGTGAGCGCGCACACTTACCCCGCCAGCAAGTGACGCATTCAGCAACACCTAACCACATCTCGGTGGCTGTGCGCACTTGAAACTAATTTTTTTAGGGAGTGTAGTGTGCGGCTTCACTGCCAAGTGTGAGCGCGCACACTTACCCCGCCAGCAAGTGACGCATTCAGCAACACCTAACCACATCTCGGTGGCTGTGCGCACTTGAAACTAATTTTTTTAGGGAGTGTAGTGTGCGGCTTCACTGCCAAGTGTGAGCGCGCACACTTACCCCGCCAGCAAGTGACGCATTCAGCAACACCTAACCACATCTCGGTGGCTGTGCGCACTTGAAACTAATTTTTTTAGGGAGTGTAGTGTGCGGCTTCACTGCCAAGTGTGAGCGCGCACACTTACCCCGCCAGCAAGTGACGCATTCAGCAACACCTAACCACATCTCGGTGGCTGTGCGCACTTCAAACTAATTTTTTTAGGGAGTGTAGTGTGCGGCTTCACTGCCAAGTGTGAGCGCGCACACTTACCCCGCCAGCAAGTGACGCATTCAGCAACACCTAACCACATCTCGGTGGCTGTGCGCACTTCAAACTAATTTTTTTAGGGAGTGTAGTGTGCGGCTTCACTGCCAAGTGTGAGCGCGCACACTTACCCCGCCAGCAAGTGACGCATTCAGCAACACCTAACCACATCTCGGTGGCTGTGCGCACTTCAAACTAATTTTTTTAGGGAGTGTAGTGTGCGGCTTCACTGCCAAGTGTGAGCGCGCACACTTACCCCGCCAGCAAGTGACGCATTCAGCAACACCTAACCACATCTCGGTGGCTGTGCGCACTTGAAACTAATTTTTTTAGGGAGTGTAGTGTGCGGCTTCACTGCCAAGTGTGAGCGCGCACACTTACCCCGCCAGCAAGTGACGCATACAGCAACACCTAACTCCAACTCGGTGACTGTGCATTCGTCAACAATGTCTCAAAAAAAAACAATTAACAAAAAGGATGTTGCAAAGGGACAGGGACGAGGTCGTGGCCGCAGCAGTCTTGCCCAAGAAGGCACTGGTACAAGTACACAGCCTAGGATTGATAGAACGTCCTTTTTTCTACCTAGAAATCCCAGTACTCAAAGAAAACGTGTGTTGAGGCCGGATGAGCATGACAAGATAACATCTTGGATGGCTCAGACGCCCTCGACCACTGGTTCTTACAGTACGCAATCATCCGTGGCAAGACATTCTAGTGTCGCTACAGACAATGCAGCGCCATCCAATCCTCAAAGTCTTCATATTGCCTCAACCCATCGGCAGCCAGAGGAAAATTTGGATATGGACCTTGGTCACTCGGATGACTTATTCGGTTCTTATCAAGGGGTTTCTTTGTCACTGCCTGACGAGATACTTGAAGTAGACGAAATGTCTACTCATGGCCAAAGTTTGGAAGTACCGCGTCCTGAAGAAAGACACTTTCACGAAATGCAAACAGTATCTCAGGAGGTGGATGATGATGAGGATGATGAGACACACATCTCATCTGGCCAGCCTGCTCAGTCAGTTTATTCAGAATCCTTTGAACTGGAAGGGGTGGATGATGACACCACAGATCCTACCTGGATTGCTGAATTGCATAGCCAAGAGAGCAGCCAGGAGGACGAAAGTGGCTATGTACCACTGGCAAAATCACAAAGGCGTACTGTCTCCAGAACACAAACTGTGAGAACAGTTGCCCAAATAGCGTCAACTGTGGAACAAACTGTGCCAACTGTTGCACAAACTGCTAACACAGTTGCCCAAAATGTGTCCACAGTTGGTGTTGAACAGAGTCATCCTCCTCTTCCTCCAATTAAAAATAAAGGACGAACAGCCAGTGTGTGGCAATTTTTTAAGGATAGCCCAACAGTACCAAATATGGTTATCTGTAAGATGTGCCAGGCAAGGCTTAGCAGAGGCACGGTAAAAGGAAACCAGAGCACCAGCAGTATGCGCAAGCATATGTCTCTTAAGCACCCAATTCAGTGGGCACCCTATCAGGGTTCAAAATCAGTGCCTTCTGATCCAAACACTTCCAGGCCACCTCAGATCCATCCTTCACCAGCAAGTGTTCAGGCTTCAGCTCCTGCTCAAGCGTACTCCTCCCAAGGTGCTTTACAAGACAGACATGACAGTAGTCAATCCTCTTGTCAGTCTGGTCCAAACGTGCAGTTGTCTGTGCCACAGCTGTATGAAAGACAGCGGAAGTTCCAACTGACACACCCATATTCCCAAAAAGTGACTGCGAAAATAGCCAAGTTGTTAGCTGTGGAAATGCTGCCGTTTAGGCTTGTGGGTACAGAGTCTTTTCGGGAGTTGATGGCTGAGGCAGCACCACGATACTCTGTACCCAGCCGCTACTTTTTCTCACGTAGTGCCGTTCCCGCCTTACACCAGCACGTGGTTAACAACTTAAAACGTGCTTTAACAAATGCTGTCACCGCAAAAGTCCACCTAACAACGGACACGTGGACAAGTAGTTGTGGACAGGGCAGATACATTTCACTAACGGCTCACTGGATCAACCTGGTGGAGAGTGTCCCAACTTCTAAAACTGTACCATCTGACATACTTCCAACTCCAAGAATAGCGGGCCCAACATCATTCCGGGTGTCTGCCTCCTCATATATGTCCAGTGCCCAATCTGCTTCTGCCACTTCCTTGTCCACTGCTGAGCCTCACGCACCATCACGTCCGAGTTGGGAGCTTTGCAGTACTGCTTCTGCAAGGCGACAACAGGCTCTTCTGAAGCTTATCTGCCTAGGTGACACACGTCACACTGCAACAGAGTTGTGGAAAGGTCTCAAGCAACAGACCGATGAGTGGCTGGCCCCACTGGAACTACAACCAGGTCTAGTTGTGAGCGATAATGGTGCAAACCTTGTGGCGGCAATAAAGCACGGTAAACTTGTACATGTGCCTTGCATGGCTCACGTCCTGAACCTGGTAGTTCAGAAATTCCTCAAAATATACCCAGAGTTATCTGAGCTACTGGATAAGGTGAGGCGAATTTGCGCCCACTTTAGACATTCGTCCACAGCAGCTGCAAGTCTTTCAGCCCTTCAAATCCAATTTAACTTGCCGAAACACAGGCTAATTTGCGACATGCCTACGCGATGGAACTCCACCTTCCATATGCTGGCAAGGTTTAATGAGCAGCAGAAGGCAATAGCGGAATTTCAGCTGCAACATGCCCGTCAACCTGGAAGTCATACCACACACATCAGTACTTTCGAGTGGGTCTGGATCGCTGACCTTTGCGAGTTGCTGGATAACTTCGAATACTGTACCAAACTTGTCAGTGGGGATCAGTCGATTATAAGTCTCACCATCCCCATGCTCTGCCTGCTCCAAGAATCCCTATTGAATCTCAAAACAGATGCTTTGAGAGCACAGCGGATGGCTATGGAGCCAGAATTGAACATCGCTGATCCTAGCCACCCAAGCCAATATCAGCAGGCTACATTGGTTCAGGAAGATGGTGATGAGGGTGATGATGAAGAAGATTTATTTTTCTCTGGTACTGATGTGAACCCTGATGGGACTCCCAACCCTACGTTTATGTCGGTACAGCATGGGTGGGCTGAAGAGGAGGAGGCGGACACCGATTTAGAGGCCACGACGCGTAGTGATCTTCATTCTGTTGTAACCGAGGAGATGAGTCTTTGCAGCTTAGCACACATGGCTGAAGTAATGTGTCAATGTGTCTCCAAAGATCCACGCGTCATACACATCTATGACAGCGACCTCTACTGGTTGTCAACGTTTTTGGACCCACGGTACAAAGACAAATTTCAGTCGCTGCTGTCGCACTCATCCAGGGGCCAACTGGGCGATGTTCAACAGACCTTCCAATCAAGAACGGAATTTGCCTACGGTGACCTTGAGTAGGAGACAACAATTGTCCAACATGGTGCAGCAGTATCTCAGTGACAGTACCAGCTTCCTAACCGACCCTTCTGTACCCTTTAATTACTGGGTTTCCAAGCTGCACACTTGGACTGAGCTGTCATTGTATGCCTTGGAGGTGCTGGCATGCCCAGCTGCTAGTGTGACATCAGAGCGTGTTTTCAGTGCCGCTGGGGGTATAGTCACTGATAGAAGGTCCAGCCTCACCACAGAAAATGCCGACAGGCTCACTCTAATTAAATTCAACAAGGATTGGATATCATCACAGTTCCTAAGCCCTCCTGACGACAGTACACAATCCTAGATTAACCTAATCATAATTTATATGATTGGGATATTGCGCTGTTAACAATATGCCCATTTTGGACAGGAATTAATGACATGTCCCTTAGCTCTGTTGATTTCATTCGGCACCCAGTCCAAGGAATAATATGCTATGGGCCAAGCGCCCTGCTTTATGTAAAAAAATACTTTATTAAGCCCTTTGGGCTAATTTTTTGAGGCACCAAGCCTAGGCCTGCATAGTTGGCCTTGCTTGTTCTATGCTCCTAGTACAAGCAATAATATGCTATGGGCCAAGCGCCCTGCTTTATTTAAAAATAGACTTTATTAAGCCCTTTGGGCTAATTTTTTGAGCCACCCAGGCTAACAAGCTTATCATGGTTTGGGAGACACCCTGGCTAACAAGCTTTTTATGGCCCTTAGGCCTACATTTATACCAAAAATGGCAAACAGCCCCTTGGGCTAATTTTTTGAGCCACCCAGGCTAACAAGCTTATCATGGTTTGGGAGACACCCTGGCTAACAAGCTTTTTATGGCCCTTAGGCCTACATTTATACAAAAAATGGCAAACAGCCCCTTGGGCTAATTTTTTGAGCCACACAGGCTAACAAGCTTATCATGGTTTGGGAGACACCCTGGCTAACAAGCTTTTTATGGCCCTTAGGCCTACATTTATAAAAAAAAAATGGCAAACAGCCCCTTGGGCTAATTTTTTGAGCCACCAAGGCTAACAAGCTTATCATGGTTTGGGAGACACCCTGGCTAACAAGCTTTTTATGGCCCTTAGGCCTACATTTATACCAAAAATGGGAAACAGCCCCTTGGGCTAATTTTTTGAGCCACCCAGGCTAACAAGCTTATCATGGTTTGGGAGACACCCTGGCTAACAAGCTTTTTATGGCCCTTAGGCCTACATTTATACCAAAAATGGGAAACAGCCCCTTGGGCTAATTTTTTGAGCCACCCAGGCTAACAAGCTTATCATGGTTTGGGAGACACCCTGGCTAACAAGCTTTTTATGGCCCTTAGGCCTACATTTATACCAAAAATGGGAAACAGCCCCTTGGCTAATTTGTGGAGCCACACAGGCTAACAAGCTTATCATGGTTTGGGAGACACCCTGGCTAACAAGCTTTTTATGGCCCTTAGGCCTACATTTATACAAAAAATGGCAAACAGCCCCTTGGGCTAATTTTTTGAGCCACACAGGCTAACAAGCTTATCATGGTTTGGGAGACACCCTGGCTAACAAGCTTTTCATGGCCCTTAGGCCTACATTTATACCAAAAATGGCAAACAGCCCCTTGGGCTAATTTTTCCAGGCACCAATCCTATGCCTGCATCGTGGGCGTTGCTTGGACTATCATCCTGCTGGAGCCTGTTGAAGGGTCCCACTGTACGCTCCATACAAAACGCGTAGACGCGATGTGTAGCATGTAGACGTCCCAGCCTCTCACATGTGTGTTCATAGTCTTGTTGCCATAGCGAGGCATAAAGTAACCCCCCAAACACAGGCACTGTTTGTCAGCAACAGTTGTATGTGGAGTCATGATTTGACACTTAGTAACCAAGGTGACTTCATGCGCCATGCGGGCCGTAAAGTACTTGCTAATGATGCTCTCTCCCCTGTCCCCCACGCCAAATGTCTCGGGTAATCCTTGACTCCTCCCTCTCCTTCAAGCCCCACCTGTAGTCCCTAACCAAGTCCCTGTGACTCCAACTCAAAAATATTTAACCAATTCGGTCGTTCCTCAATCCTGACACTGCTGAAACACTCATAAATGACCTCATCATCTCCCGCCTTGACTACTGCAACCTCCTTCGCATAGGTCTCCCTGCCAACTCTCTTGCACCTCTCCAATCTATACTAAACTCTGCTGCCCGACTAATCCATCTGTCCTCACGCTACTCCCCTGCCTACCCCCTCTGCCAAGCCGTTCACTGGCCCCTCCGGCCCACAGAGAGCTCACTTTAAAACACTGACCATGACATTCAAAGCCTTACACAACCTATCCCCACCATACATCTCCGACATGATCTCCCGATACCATCCCTCACGCAACCTGCGTTCATCCCAAGAACTTGTCCTACAATCCACCCTCATCTCCTCTTCCCACAACCGCATACAGGATTTCTCCCGGTCATCCATGCTATGGAACTCCCTGCCCCACCTCATCAGTCAGTCGCCTACCCTCTGAACCTTAAAGATACTTCTAAAGACTCACCTCTTCCGACAGGCCTACAACCTGCCATGAGACCCCGCTACACGCCCCACGACCGACACCTTCCCCACCCTATTGTATCCCACCCACCCCTCGTAGAATGTGAGCCCACGCGTACAGGGTCCTCTACTATTGTACCTGTATGACCTTATTGTCTATATTTATTGTACTTGTCCTTGTCTACCTTTTCCTCATGTAAAGCGCCATGGAACCTATGGGCGCTATATAAATAAATAATTATAATAATTATGATGACTTGAAGCCCAACCACAAAAAAAACTCCACATTCATTCCTTGAAAAAAGACAGACACAAAGCTGGTTTTTAAAACTGTGTTTCAAAAAAAAAATGGCAGCACTGTTTGGACATTCCCAAAAATACTACCTTTTACAATTAAGGTATTACCCAACAAATGGAGCCCTACAGGTCCTGGTAGGTGGGCTGTCCGTCCTGCAAAAGGTCAAGGGCCCCACGTATGGCCTGGCCGAACCCTTCAGGGTGGATCCTCTGAACAGGTGTAGGGAACGGTGGTAGGTCCCTGTTAGCTGGCCACTGGCAGTGAGGCAAAGCCCTGTGGGGTGGCACATGGCTGTCCCGTGTTGTGGGCCTGCCTAGCCTGTTAGAGGCCGATATTTTCCACCCATCCAAATATTGGAACACATCACCTGGGTCGTTATTTGGCTGACAGGCTTCCAGCACTATCTGTAATGCTGATCTTGCCCGCAGTAGCCTGTCAAATGGAATATTATCCATGAATGGTATAATACTGCGGGCAAAGTCAGCATTACTCTGTTGAACACTTAAATGTGCTGACCCCGGGATCGGACCATAAGCTGGGCCTGCCGCTGGTGGCGGCGGTGGTGGTGCTGGCCCTGCCGCTGGTGGTGGCGGTGGTGGTGCTGGCCCTGCCGCTGGTGGTGGCGGTGGTGGTGCTGGCCCTGCCGCTGGTGGGGGCGGTGGTGTTGCGGACCCTGCCGCTGGTGGCGGTGGTGGTGGCGGGGACGGCGGTGGTGGTGTTGATGGCCCTGCCGCTGGTGGCGGCGGTGGTGGTGCTGGCCCTGGCGCTGCTGGCGGCGATGCTGGTGGTGGTGGTGGCGGCGGCGACGGCGGTGGTGGTGGTGGCGCCGGCCGTGGTGGTGGTGGTCGGTTTTCTCCACGCCGCCTTCTGTTTGGCGGTGGAGGGTTAACAGCACGCCGCCCTCTGTAGTAAGCTTCTCTGTGGGTAAAGTAAAAAAATTTGGTGAATGCATTGCATTTGGAAACAAAAACATAGGTCAAACATTAAGTTGCACGCTTTTTAGACTCTGTGTATCTGTGTATTCTTAATCAGATATTTGTTATTATTATGAAAGAATAACCAACTGTACATAACATAAAGGAATACGTGACTTTCTTTGCTAATTCCATACTAATACATCATTTTTCACCCCCTGATTACCACCCACCCCCCCCCATCCCATCTAATCTAGACGATCAATAACACCAATGGTTCACATGAAAAAAAAAAAATCCCCCTGACTTCACTTTTAACTTGACATACTTAATTCACAAAACTTTTAGCTTATATCATCTATATAAAGCAGGGAAGGGGTTGAAAGGTATACAATATATATATATATAATCTATTTATATAATCGGGAGTTTGAAATTCCGGCACTGTAGCCGAATCCCAAACTCCTTAGCGTCACTGCAAGCGGAGACGCGTATGCGCCTTCGCGAGCCGCAGACGCTTAACTCACACAGCCGCTATAGCGTTTTCTCGAGCGGCCTCGCGCCCTCCGCTCACAGCAAGGCCTGCGCCCCTCACAGCGCCCCATCCGCCCCGGCATGCTGGCATTTGTACTTCCCCCGTCTGTGCACCCACAGGTCTTAGCAGATCACTGATGCTGACAGCGGGGGGGGACAACACAGACAATCAAATCAGGAGGAGGTCAGTGTCAGGAGGAGATGACAGCCGCCCGCCGGGGCCTGTGACACTGCAGAGGTCACAGCGGGGCTGTGTGTGCATACAACGGGGAGGCCGGGGGCTACGGACACGTCCTCTGCTCCTGGAGATGTGCCGCGGGTCCGCGCTCGCAGCGTATCTGACGCAGGAGCCGCGCTCACCACGCCCACACCACGCCCTCTGCCAAACAACCCACACCTCTCACTAACCTCCTGCAGCTAACCACACCCCATGTTTACCTTTGCCATGATGTCATTTAGCTGCGGCCGCTATCTTTAATAAGGTCAGTAATGATGGCAGTAATCGGATCTCTGCTCCCTCTAGCACGCCCCAACACTGTAGCACCATCTATTAACCCTATTCTCATCACCTATATACTCTGCTACCCACTGAGCCGCCTGTATACTCTGCTACCCACAGACCCGCCTGTATACTCTGCTACCCACAGAGCCGTCTTTATACTCTGCTACCTCAGACCCGCCTGTATACTCTGCTACCCACAGACCCGCCTGTATACTCTGCTACCCACAGACCCGTCTTTATACTCTGCTACCCACAGAGACGCCTGTATACTCTGCTACCTCAGACCCGCCTGTATACTCTGCTACCCACAGAGCCGTCTTTATACTCTGCTACCTCAGACCCGCCTGTATACTCTGCTACCCACAGACCCGCCTGTATACTCTGCTACCCACAGAGACGCCTGTATACTCTGCTACCCACAGACCCGCCTGTATACTCTGCTACCCACAGAGACGCCTGTATACTCTGCTACCTCAGACCCGCCTGTATACTCTGCTACCCACAGAGCCGTCTTTATACTCTGCTACCCACAGAGCCGTCTTTATACTCTGCTACCCACAGAGACGCCTGTATACTCTGCTACCTCAGACCCGCCTGTATACTCTGCTACCCACAGAGACGCCTGTATACTCTGCTACCTCAGACCCGCCTGTATACTCTGCTACCCACAGAGCCGTCTTTATACTCTGCTACCTCAGACCCGCCTGTATACTCTGCTACCCACAGACCCGCCTGTATACTCTGCTACCCACAGAGCCGCCTGTATACTCTGCTACCCACAGAGCCGTCTTTATACTCTGCTACCTCAGACCCGCCTGTATACTCTGCTACCCACAGACCCGCCTGTATACTCTGCTACCCACAGAGACGCCTGTATACTCTGCTACCCACAGACCCGCCTGTATACTCTGCTACCCACAGAGACGCCTGTATACTCTGCTACCTCAGACCCGCCTGTATACTCTGCTACCCACAGAGCCGTCTTTATACTCTGCTACCCACAGAGCCGTCTTTATACTCTGCTACCCACAGAGACGCCTGTATACTCTGCTACCTCAGACCCGCCTGTATACTCTGCTACCCACAGAGCCGTCTTTATACTCTGCTACCTCAGACCCGCCTGTATACTCTGCTACCCACAGAGACGCCTGTATACTCTGCTACCTCAGACCCGCCTGTATACTCTGCTACCCACAGAGCCGTCTTTATACTCTGCTACCTCAGACCCGCCTGTATACTCTGCTACCCACAGACCCGCCTGTATACTCTGCTACCCACAGAGCCGCCTGTATACTCTGCTACCCACAGAGCCGTCTTTATACTCTGCTACCTCAGACCCGCCTGTATACTCTGCTACCCACAGAGACGCCTGTATACTCTGCTACCCACAGACCCGCCTGTATACTCTGCTACCCACAGAGACGCCTGTATACTCTGCTACCTCAGACCCGCCTGTATACTCTGCTACCCACAGACCCGCCTGTATACTCTGCTACCCACAGAGACGCCTGTATACTCTGCTACCCACAGACCCGCCTGTATACTCTGCTACCCACAGAGACGCCTGTATACTCTGCTACCCACAGAGCCACGTGTATACTCTGCTACCCACAGAGCCGAATTGGAACCTAATGTATATATTAATAAATAATACTAAATGTACACAACAGTGCTGCAGACACATACCTTGGCATACGGGCCACCGGGTGAAGGAAGGACAGCCGGTCGTAAAAGTGGTAGTGGTTCAGCAATGGAGCGGCTCCCGGTTCTCTCTCTGAGTACTGCCGGTACTGCTTCCTATGCTGGTCCCGGCAGCTCCTCCACCGTTTTTTAAGATGGTCAACTGTGAAATGATTGCAAAACGGGTTTAGAGATGTGTAATATTTGAAACAACAAAAGTATGTGTACAAATCAACAATAACATTTTATTCATTTTGTGTGTGTAATGTGTATACAAGGCACAGTGACACGACAGTGTGGAACATCATCAACAGCATTACGGACATTGAGCTCACGTGGCCACAATCACAAATGAGGCAGGACACATGTCAACGCATAGAGAATGTAATAGTGCGGGCACCAGACTCTGGTCATTAGTGGTATTTATATACACCCAACCCCTTGGCCGAAAGAGCCAGGAGGATCAGACCTTAAACTAAGTGTACTGTTGTGACCCCATCCAAATATAGGCAACTATGCGGTGGAGCATGATAACACATTCAGGGTACTGTATACCCTGCTATGGGGGCCCTGTATTCCCACTGCTGGGGGCCCTGTAAACCCACTGGGCCACTGTCTACCCACTGCTGGGGGCCCTGTATACCCACTGCTGGGGGGGCCTGTACACACACTGAGGGCCCTGTATACAGGGACTGACTGGCACCCTACAGTTTGGGTCGCAACCCTCCCTCACCGGCCCGACACAGGTGAGGACGGGGGGTGGGGGGGGGGTGATGACTGGCGGCCGCCTCACAGTCACCGCAGCTCCCGCATTCTCCTATGGCTCGCTCCCAGCCGCAGCCTCGCGCTCCTCACAGCCGCTCGCTAACAGTCGCAGCCGCACGCCACTCACAGACGCTCACTCCCGGACGCAGCCGCGCGCTGATGACGTCATCGCGCGGCCAGGAGCTTCCGTTTCCGCCTGCTGCTTCAGGGACATGCGGATTATTCAGGCTCCTGCAGCCGCATGACCCGTGGCACCTGGGCCAGTCCGCCCCTGCCTGTATACCACAATATGGGGGCATGTATACCCTTCTGGGGGCCTGTATACTCTGCAGGGGGAGGTGTATACTCTGCTGGGGGGCTGTCTACCAGTGATAGCCGCTGTATACCAGGATGGCGGTCAATATGTTTTCACAGTTTTTGGGGGCAAAAATAGGGGGGTCGGCTTATACACGGGTCGGCTTATACACGAGCATATATACAGTAAATGCAATATATAACGTGTGAACTCATTTAAATTACTTAGATTGCTCTGTTCCTCATGGTCACTCCGATGGAACGCAGGGAACATCTCTTGGGCGATCTCTCTCCAGGCTGTATTAATTTGGGTCGTATCCCCATAGTCAGGATCTGTAGGGAGCCATAGAAATGGACGAGCCTCCACAAGTGCAATAAGACGCAGTGGGCTCACCGTGCCACGGCCTGCTGCCATGATTGCAATGATGAATGGATTGCTCTGTGTGTGCGCCTGTCAGCGCGACTCGTTTCCTGTTTCCTTAAAGCATGGTGTGTGCTGGAGAATCGCTTCCCTCGCATCATCGGCTCCAAGCCTCAAAATAAGAGAAAAACCAGCGAGTTTGGACTCGCACACTTTCAGAGACACATCAGCGAGTTGTAAATGTCATTATTCGCTATTACTCGGTTCCCTATTCATTAACATTGGACTCGCTGGACTCGCAACGAATCCCGAGTCCTTGACTCGGACTCGTTGGGGTCTTGCGATTCCGAGTCTTTTAGGACTCGCCCATCTCTATCTGGCGACAGTGACAGACCATGTCTCTGGGATAGCAGCCAAAGACTGGACAATGGACACGAGTGCAAGGGAAGCGCACTATTGTACTGACTGCTGGGGTGGGGAAGACCTCACAAAGATAGGACTCATACACATGAGGTGACAGAGTCTGACAGGGTGACGAGATCTGACCCTTGGTGGCGACACAGACGACCCCCTGGTATAGGGACCTAAGGTGCTAAGCCGCATGGCTTTAGGCAGAGGGGGGGATATGTGGTAGGTCGGCCAGCCGTGGACAGAATGACTGGTATACATTGCCGAGGTCTGATGCAATGTGAATGTTTCACTGTGTCTTGCAGCAGTAGAAGGAGTTAATCCAAGTATATGTGTGCAGGAGTTAATGTGTCGCCCCAGGGTGTGGGGTACTCGGGTATCAGGCGGCAGAAGGGGTTAACGGTGTTGTCACGGGGAATGGCGGCCGCGCCTGACCCTGTGTCCTGGAGGACGGTTCTCTTGAAAAGGGGATATTTACAATGGATTATGTACATGTTTGTCGTGTCGCCACCTGCAGTACCTGGTGAGATATCACCAGCACTGCTCCAGTCCTCTGGAGGTCGGTGGTAATGCGGCTGGGATGGTATAGTCCTCCGCAGGCAGGACTGGGACCTCCGGGGCAGGAAATCTGTTGAAGTAATGAGTTCATGCAAGGAAAGATGTAGCAGAGTCAAAAGTCACTTCACCGGGTACTTTACTGGAACTTTTGCAGAGTCATTACAGTCCTCAGTGCAGTTAGGTGTTACAATGACAAGTGGCTACGGGTGGCTGCAAGCGGATCTCTGGTAGATAGACATCGCTGCTGAGGATGGAAGCCATCATTACATAAAAGTGTCCAACGAAGTGGGGGTCCACCCAGTAATAGAAGGGCCACAGCAGAAGCTGGAGACAAAAGATGTAATGGGACTCTAGGTGATGAAGAAAGGCCCCAATGGAGAGCTATCCGAAGATGTCCTGAGGAGAGGAGCTGTAATAGTTTGAGGGGTAGAGAATCCCCTGTTACCCCTATGCTGAGGGTCCTAGACAAAAGACCTAATAGTATAGGTGGCGATGCAGAGTCAGACTTGACTGTAGATACAGAGGGAAGTGAATAACACTGCTGTATTGACCACCAGGGGTGAGGGAGGTCTAACCAAGACATTTGAGTCAGACCAGGCAGGAGATCTGACTGTAAACACATCTTACTACAACTCTACCCATTGGAGGCTGCCATGGAGGGAAAGAGCTGACAAACAGACATACCCAAAAGATGTGCTGACTGAAAAGGTTCTGGCGACAGTCACGGACCATGTCTCTGGGATAGCAGCCCAAGGCTGGATAATGGACACGAGTGCAAGGGAAGCGCACTATTGTACTGACTGCTGGGGGTGGGGAAGACCTCACAGAGATAGGACTCATACACATGAGGTGATAGAGTCTGACAGGGTGACGAGATCTGACCCTTGGCGGCGACACAGACGACCCCCTGGTATAGGGACCTAAGGTGCTAAGCCGCATGGCTTTAGGCAGAGGGGGGGGGATATGTGGTAGGTCGGCCAGCCGTGGATAGAATGACTGGTATACATTGCCGAGGTCTGAGGCAATGTGAATATTTCACTGTGTCTTGCAGCAGTAGAAGGACTTAATCCAAGTATATGTGTGCAGGAGTTAATGTGTCGCCCCAGGGTGTGGGGTACTCAGGTATCAGGCGGCAGAAGGGGTTAACGGTGTTGTCACGGGGAATGGCGGCCGCGCCTGACCCTGTGTCCTGGGGGACGGTTCTCTTGAAAAGGGGATATTTACAATGGATTATGTACAAGTTTGTCGTGTCGCCACCTGCAGTACCTGGTGAGATATCACCAGCACCGCTCCAGTCCTCCGGAGGTTGGTGGTAATGCAGCCGGGATGGTATAGTCCTCCGCAGTCAGGACTGGGACCTCCGGGGCAGGAAATCTCTTGAAGTAATGAGTTCATGCAAGGTAAGATGTAGCAGAGTCAAAAGTCACTTCACCGGGTACTTTACTAGAACTTTTGCAGAGTCATTACAGTCCTCAGTGCAGTTAGGTGTTACAATGGCAAGTGGCTACGGGTGGCTGCAAGTGGATCTCTGGTAGATAGACGGAACCCCCTTTATGTGCCTTTCTTGTTCCTTTACCTCCCTGCTTCCCAGTAGCTGTGTAAAGCCTGACCTCGTGAAGAGTAGATCTGACCTCTTGCTGTCACTCTTTACTTCCCTTACTCCCGTTGGGTAAACCTTCTATTGAACACTGCAGCCCTTTTGGCACTTTTGGCACTGCGACTCCTTGCACAGCAGTTAGCCAGCATGTCTGGTCCCCTCTAATGGTCGCTTAGGAATCAGGGCCATATCTGGAGATACACGCGTGTTGTGGATTTTCTGTAGGCCGTAGAGGTTCCTACAGGTGCGGGCTACGGTACCCGGTTTCCTCCTTTGAGCGAACTCCCTCCGAGCTTCTTGCTCCCTTCTCTGTGTCTGGGATCTATTCTCCTGTCCCTGGGTCCCGCAGCCGAGGAGACCCTCCGTCTTGCCGCAGGCTCCCTGCCTGGATCTTTTCTAGCCCTCCAACCCGGAGGCAGAGACCCGAGGCCTCAAAGGCCTTCTTTCTCCTAGACTGCCATTCTGCTAGTCTCGTTTTTAACTCCTCTCTAGTTCCCACTGGAGGTCACTATATACCCTCCGGGGTTCCCTCCCACTGCATGATCTAGTATGGGGTGTGGGTTTAGGGTTCCGCCTACCATCCATCAATCTACTTTGCAGTTGGGGTGACTACACCTCTTTTACGGGTGCAGTACCCCTCTGTGGCATCTACATAGTGGGGCGCCACATTAACACACCTCCTTCAGGGGTGTGGTGAGGTGCTGATATCATGTGACTTCTGACTGGTCACAGGATGTGATGTCAGCTCAGGTCCCGGAGGCTGAAAAAGCCTGCTGCTGAGGACATGTTGTGGCTGCAGTAGTGTTGTGTACTGACAGAGGTCAGTGAATGAACTGTGCAGACAAACCGCACGTGTAAAGTGATGGATTGTGTACAGTACTTGTTTATATCAAGTGGTTTATGTGGCTAAATAAACCAACTGGACTTGAGTTACATATAAACGATTGCTGTGGGCTTGAATTACGCTGTCAAGTGAGTGAACCCCAACCCGCATAGTGATCACTACGTCACAGTAGCCACTCAGGCTCACTTCTCCAGGTGGAGAGTGGTGCCACGTCTCAGTGGGTCCACTCCTGGATGCTGTGTTTTTTTTGTACAAAAATGTACTATAAAAAAAATGCAATAAAGACACTGCTTCAAATCTGCACCAAATTGTATCAAATAAGGTGGAAAAGGTATAATAAAAAAGAACAAAAAGCAATAATCATAAAACATTGTTATGAAATTAGAGAAATAAAATGCAGCATTTACCTGTTTAACAAAATGGCACTTATGGAAAAGCACTGCTCAAGCCTATGTGATAAATTGAAATTGTGACGGCTATAACTATGAATGAATGAACAAAAAGTAAATTTATAGGCACCAACTCTCCTGGATACTGTCTAGGATTTGGGTCTATGCCTTGGAATTACATGCAGTCTGTAGAGTGTCCATCACTGTCATCATGCCTCCTTTAACATCCCCTCCTTCCAGGGTAGAAATAAATTGTATATGAGAGTGGCTATGTGTACTGTACAATCAGGGGCGTACCCAGAAAGTGTGTCTCTCTTTCGCCTTTGTAAAGGTTTCACAGTATGCTAAATTAAACTTCTACTCCTGGGTGGACAGTTCACTGTTGTAGAAAAAAAAACTGAGGATGTGATAAAAAAAAAATTAAGATGGAGAAAGGAATTGTGAAATTTGCAGCAGTTTCCTTATCAGCACTGAACTGCTTTCCCAGTGACATTGTCACAGTAACTACCAGTGACTTAACTACAGTCCAAAGGCCCCCCTGCGAAATTTGGACATGGGCCCCCCCTCCTTCCCTGGCGCGCCCACATTGGTGAGGTGTACGGGCCCCATGTGATGTTCTAAATCCTATAAAGACTCACGAATTGACCTCTCTCCCCTTCATTATGTATTAATGTCCCTCATCCTGCTATATATGTTCCTCCTCCTAGAATATGCCTTTATCCTGGTATATATGGTCTTCCATTATAGTATAATGCAGCCACATAGCCTTCCATATAATATAATGCAGCCTCATAACCTGTCATATAATATAATGCAGACTCGTAGCCCTCCAAATAATATAATGCCGCCTCATAGCCCTCCATATAATATAATGCTGCCTCATAGCCCTACAGATAATATAATGCAGCATCATAACCCTCCAGATAATATAATGCAGCCTCATAGCTCTCCAGATAATATAATGCAGCCTCATAGCTCTCCAGATAATATAATGCAGCCTCATAGCTGTCCAGATAATATAATGCAGCCTCACAGCCCTCCAGATAATATAATGTACCATCAAAGCCCTCCAAATAATATAATGCAGTGTCACAGCCTTTCATATAATATAATGCAGCGTCACAGCCCTCCATATAGTATAATGCAGTGTCACAGCGCTCCAGATAATATAATGTGTCACAGCCTTCATATAATATAATGCAGCATCACAGACCTCCAGAGAATATAACAGCATCACAGCCCTTCATATAATATAATGCAGCGTCACAGCCCTTCAAATAATATAATGCATCACAGCCCTCCAGATAATATAATGCAGCATCACAGCCCTTCATATCTTATAATGCAGCGTCACAGCCCTTCATATAGTATAACACAATAATGCAGCCTCATAGCCCTCCATATAGCATACATCCCCCCCACACAGACACACTGCCCTCTGTACAACCTGCCCCACTCACCCAGTCACACTGCCCTCTGTACAGTCCTCCCCCCACACACAGACACACTGCCCACTGTACAGCCCCCCCACACACACACTGCCCCCCACACCCAGTCACATTGCCCCTGTACAGCACATACATACGGTCAAATACACACAGTCACGCACACACAGTCACACACAATCACGTACAAACACACAGACACACACAGTCAAACACAGACTGTCAAACACACACAGTGGAATACACAGTCAAGCACACACACAGTCACACACACACACAATCACGTACACACACATAGACACACACGGTCAAACACACACAATCAAACACACATATGGTCACACACAGTCTCACACACACTCCTACACAGTCACACACATGGTCAAACACACACAGTCAGACACAGTCAGACACACGCACAATGACACACACAGACACACACACACACACACACTGACACTCCCTCCCCCTCTCCAAGAGCTGCAGCTCTTCTGCCTCACCACCTGGTAGCTTCGTCCTGTCTGTGATGAGGTCACCTCATCACATTGCAGCAGCAGCAGCCGTGGGAGGTTTAAAGCGGCAGAGCCTGCCAGTCCTCCGACGGCCGTGATCAGCCGCCTGGGGACTGGCCAGGCAGAGCGGTCGCGCAGTGACATGGATGTGCGTCCTCAGGGACGCACATCCATGTAAAGCTGGTGCAGCGGTCGCAGGGGTCGGCGGGCTCCGGGCCCTGTTTCACTTGCGACCCCAGCGACCGCGAATTGTACGCCACTGGTAACTACCTATGACTGCCACTAAGAGGAGCTCAATGCATATAGATTATACAGCATCTATAAATAGGGTAGCCTTATTAAGACAAGAGGTTTTCTAATTGAAAATCCTTTAAAAAAAACTGGATAATCAATTTTACTATTAGGGGAAGCTGCTATTAAATGAATGGTCTTCTATTTAATAGATAATCATGCTGGGTTCTCAAGAGAAGGCAATCTGGCAGTAGATACCCTTCTACTTATCCAAGCTGGGCTACAAGACTGCTCCTTTAGATTAAATATTAGCTTTATCAAGTTGATAGATTTTGCCTGGGCTGCCACTAGGAATTTCGGGGGCCCCTGACTGGCAAAATTTTGGGGCCTCCTTAGGCTCTTGCCCTCACACAAACCCTGTCCCCCACCCAAGCCCCACTCTCACCCAAGCCCCACTCCAGCCAAGCCCCACCCTCACCCAAGCCCCGACTTTCATTGACAGCTTGTGAGAGCAGCTTCTGACTTCCAAACTTGTATCTCCAGATGGCATTGCTGCCTCTGGATCCGTGATTTTCAGTGATCCGGAGACAGCAGCGAGGTGGGAGGAGAGAGAGAGAGAGAAAAAGAGAGAAAGAATGAAAATTACCCGGCTATATTTACTTAATTAACTCACCTAATTTGATCGCTGCAGCTGCTTCTCTGTGTGTCTGCGATGTTTGGTGATAACTGATCTTCCAGATTTGCGTTGGTCTTGAGCGCAGTTAACTCTGCGATAATACATTTCGAAAATCAAATACCGTACATCACATAGGAGACTGCTATATATACAGGACACAGAGAGCATATACAGCACAACAGTCTTAGGGGCACAGACTGGGGATGAGCTGAGCTCTGCAGGAGTCACAAGATCCCAGAAAATGGCTGCAGATCTCGATCTGCGCATGCACCGCCTCTGCGGCTATTCTCTGGAAGTCTGGATGATAGAGGCTGTGCCAGAGCTTGGCAATGCCTGCAGGCACATGGAAAATGGACTCGAAACCCCCGCAGCCTTGGCCCTTCCCCCCTCATGGTCCCTGCAAACCTGCCTCCTGCACCACCACAACCTTTCCCCAACCCCATTGGGGGTTGGGGAAAAGGCGGGTTCAGGATGGAGGACATATATACCATTATGGTGGGACATATATACTGATTGTAAGACGGACACTGGCATTATAAGACAGACCCCATTTAACATTAAAAATAATTTTTTTCTGTCTTTTCCTTTACCAAAATTTGGGGAGCGTTTTATAAAGCAAAAAAAATATGGTATATGCTGTTCTCCGACCACACCATCTCCACAGACTCTTATCTCCCCCTTCACACCATGTGCTCACTCCTATTCACCTGGGGGTCCGGGACCCCCTCCACACCATGGGCGCACTCTTATCCCCCTTTGGGGGTCCGGAACCCCCTCCACACTATGTGCACACTTTTATCCCCCTTGGGGGTGTTGGGCCAGCAGGGCCCCATACACCAGCCAGCTGCACCATGCCCTGGCTCTGGCAGCCCCCCCCGGCCAGGCCCCATACACCACCAGCCAGTGTTACCCTGCCCTGGCAGCACCCCCTGGGGCCAGTGGAGCCCCATACACCAGCCAGCGTCACCCTGCCCCGGCTCTGGCAGCCGCCCTGGCCGGGCCCCATACACCACCAGCCAGCATCACCATTATTATGGTCATTATAGGCCATTTGACTAACTTAAATGACTTACCAGTCCAGCGCTGGTGCTGGTAATGGCGTCCCTCCAACTTGCGGCCTCACTTTTTTCTAGTGGGTCGGCGGGGATAGGCAGGCCCTGGCTGATGGCCGTGGTGGGCAATGCTGGGCATAATATTAATAATACTGGCCTGGCAAGCATACCGTGGGTGGGCCGTGGGGTGGGTGCACTGGGTGGGGCCTGGGGTTCCCCCTTTGCAGTAGTGAGAGCGGGTGGGCGGGCGGTCGGGCCCCCTGTGCATGATGAGACCTGCTGTGCTGCTGACGTGTGCACAGACAGAGATTCGCTGCTGGCCGGGGGGGGGGCGGGCTTGGGGGGCGAGCCCTGCTCCGTGATGCAACAGCCATGCCCCCTACAGTCATGTCTGGCCCCCCTCTCCCTTATGAAAATGACCATGTCCTCTGCAATGAGGTCCGGGGCCCCTGACTCTGGGCAGACGCATCACCCCCTGATGGCGGACATGGATTTTGCTATACCTACTGATAGCCACAAACATCATTACTGTTTATGAAGATATAAAAACATAGGTCGCTATAAACATAGGATAAAAAATAATATGATAAAGAATCTTGGATCCATGTACATTACATACCTATACATAGGATAGCCAGGATATTTCAGTATTTTTAACATCTCAGTTGTCCATCATCACGTTTAGCTGTGAATACAACTAACAATATCAGAGATATTAAAATGGTTGTTAAGTGGAGAAAACATTTTTGACAAAAGAAAAGGAAGGAAGGATTCCAGTATCAAGGACCTTCAGAATAAGAACACTATTTATTTGGTTAGTATAAAAAGTAACAAGTCCTTTTCCTTTTCCATTGTTTTTCCCGCAGCACTGCCAGTTTCCGTGCTTTGGACCAGCATATGGGTGAGCTGACATTCCTCTTTCTAACTAATTTTGGCAAAAGTTTGTCTGTTTTAAAAACAAATAAACTAGCAATACTTAATAAATGCCCCCTCTCACCAATATCTCTGATCTGTCACTGCGTGGGTACCTTGTCTGTCTCCAATTCTGGTTTCAACTTGACAATAATGAAATGCCCGCTCAGCCATTTACTGGTTGCAGCCAGGACTCGCCTTAACTTGTGATTGCAACAGAACTATGGATACAAAAGGAGCACAAATAGGGTTTTAGCCTTACAACAGATTGGAGGTGATTCATTGGATTCACTCACCTGGGCAGGTTGTGTGACACGCAACCAGTTTAAATCACATGTATGGCTTCTGCAGAATCCATAAGTCACGTGTACCACGTGGCAACAATCAGAAACAATTGATGTACATGTGGATGCTATCCTCACTGCCATAGGACAGCTGAATCAGAGAAGTGTATATATCAAAGTGGTGGCTTTATTCTTCGAGGCGTTTCAAAGTTGGTTGGCTTTCTGAGGAAGGAACTGTCATGGTAGGCCTCACACCTTTCGGGTGGGCTGTCTTCTTAAGTGTCTGCCGCCAAATTGATGCTTTGTCTAAGTGTGTGCACGCCACCGGTAAGAACCACGCTGACAACAAGTCAAAGTAGAGCTTACTCACAAAGACCTTTATTAAGGGAGGGGTAGCCAGTTTTATACGGCTCCTTAAAGGGATATTAAAAGGGTGTTGCATTTTATTCTGAAGAGAACATTCAATCATATTTCTTGTGTTAGTTAGCAATTCAGTTTAGCCTTGGTTAGTACATTCTGTACGGGAACATCAAAACATTATATAGAATCTGAGAAAGAGAAATTCCAGAGGAGGGAAGGAAGAAGGAGAGGATAGGAGAAGAGATAACTAGAGGAAAGTGCAAGGATTCATATAAACATGCTGTTGGAAGATTTCTGAATGACTTCAATAAACTTATATAAATTACTAGCTGTGAGCCCGATGCAAATGCATCGGGATTCTAGAACGTTCATTAATTTGATTATAGTAGTTATAGCTGTTAGCCTGATGCAAATGCATCGGGTATCTAAAATATGTTTATTGTTTTTTTAAAGATTTTTAAATATTAATCGCATCATCAATAGCAATAATATAAGCCATAGCATTATTATTAGCAGTAATAGCAGTATTAATAGCATTATTAGCAGTATTATGAGCATTAATAACAGTATTAATAGCATTAATAGCATTATTATTAGCATTAATAGCATTATTAATAGCATTATTAGCATTAATAATAGCATTAATAACATTATTAATAGCATTAATAGCATTATTATTAGCATTAATAGCATTAATAGCATTATTATTAGCATTAATAGCATTAATAATACCATGAATAGGATAAATATTAGCATTAATAGCATTAATAGCATAATTAATAGCATTAATAGCATTATTAATAGCATTAATAGCATTATTATTAGCATTAATAGCATTAATAGGAGAAATATTAGCATTAATAGCATAATTAATAGCATTAATAGCATTATTAAATAGCATTAATAGCATTATTATTAGCATTAATAGCATTAATAATAGCATTATTAGCATTAATAATAGCATTAATAACATTATTAATAGCATTAATAGCATTATTATTAGCATTGATAGAATTAATAGCATTATATATTAGCATTAATAGCATAATAATACCATGAATAGGATAAATATTAGCATTATTAGCATTAATAGCATAATTAATAGCATTAATAGCATTATTAATAGCATTAATAGCATTAATAGATAAATATTAGCATTAATAGGATAAATATTAGCATTAATAGCATTATAATAGTATTAATAGCATTAATAGGATAAATATTAGCATTAATAGCGATATAATAGCATAATACATTATTAATAGCATTAATAGCATTATTAATAATAAGCATTAAATACATTATAGCATTATAATAGCATTAATACATTAATAATAGCATTAATAGCATAAATTATAATAGCATTAATAGCATTAATTAGCATTAATAGATTAATAATTATAATATAGCATTAATAGCATTAATAATACATAATAGATAAATATTAGCATTAATAGCATATTAATAGCATTAATAGCATTAATAGATATAATAGCATTAATTTGCAGAATTAATAGCATTAATTAGCATTATTAATAGCATTAATAGCATTATATTAGCATTAATAGCATTATTAATAGCATTATTAGCATTAATAATAGCATTAATAACATTATTAATAGCATTAATAGCATTATTATTAGCATTAATAGCATTAATAGCATATAAATTATATAGCATTAATAGCATTAATATACATAATAGAATAATAATAGCATTATTATTAGCATTAATAGCATTAATAAAGATTAATAGCAATATTAGCATTAATAGCATTAATAGATAATTAATAGCATTAATAGCATTATATTAATGCATTAATAGCATTATTATAGCATTATATAGCATTAATAGATACATTATTAGCATTAATAGCAATTAATTAGCATTAATAGCATTATTATAATAGCATTAATAGCATTATATTAATGCATTAATAGCATTATTAATATTAGCTAGCATTAATAACATTATTAATAGCATTAATAGCATTATATAATAATAGCATTAATAAGCATTAAATTAGCATTAATAATAGCATTAATAGCATTATTAATAGCATTAATAGCATTAATTAATAGCATTAATAGCATTAAAGGATAATATTAGCATAATTAATACATTAATTAATAGCATTAATAGCATTAATATAGCATTAATAGCATAATATAATAGCATTAATAGCATTATTAATAGCATTAATAGCATTAATAGATAAATATTAGCATTATAGCATAATTAATAGCATTAATACATTATTAATAGCATTAATAGCATTATTATTAGCATTAATAGCATTATAATATATTAGCATTATATAGCATTAATAATAGCATTAATAAACATTATTATATTATAGCATTAATAGCATTATTATTAGCATTAATAGCATTATTAATAGCATTAATAGCATTATTATTAATAGCATTTAATTATACATTATTATTACATTAATACATTATTATTATTTAATTACATTATTATTTAGTTCTTAATTATTTTTATTAATTACATTATTTATTAATTAATATTATTTTATTATATTAATTAATTTATTATTTTTAATGAATTATACATTTTTATTATGCATTTTTAATTTTTTAATATATTATTTATTATTATTTAATTAAATTTAATTTTTTAGTATGATTAATATAATTATTCATTAATAGTCTCATTTTTTTTATATTTTATTATTATTATTTTTTTAATTAAATATTATTAGCATTATTTTTTTATTTTTTTTATTATATTTAATTTATTATTTTTTAATTATTTTTTATATTTTAATTATTTTAAATTAATTTTTTTATTATTTAATATTTATTTTTTTAAGTGAGAGTGAGACACAGTTCTCATTCAGGTCCGCATTTTTTTTTTTTTTTTATTATTATTATTTTTATTTAATTATTTAATATTTTTTAATTATTTTTTTATTATTTTTAAATTATTTTTAAATATTTTTTTATTATTTAATTTATTTATTTTTTTAAGTGAGAGTGAGACACAGTTCTCATTCAGGTCCGCATTTTTTTTTTTTTTTTTATTATTATTTTTATTTAATTATTTAATATTTTTTAATTATTTTTTTATTATTTTTAAATTATTTTTAAATTATTTTTTTTATTATTTAATTTATTTATTTTTTTAAGTGAGGTGAGACAAGTTCTCATTCAGGTCCGCATTTTTTTTTTTTTTTTATTATTATTTATTTAATTTTAATATTTTAATTATTTTTATATTTAATTATTTTTAATTATTTTTTTATTATTTATTATTTTTAGTGAGGAGACAATCCTAGTCCATTTTTTTTTTTATTATTATTATTTTATTTTATTTTATTATTTTTTAATTTTTATTTATTTTTTTATTTAAGTTAGAGTGAGACAGAGTTCTCATTCAGGTCCGCATTTTTTTTTTTTTTTTTTATTATTATTTTTATTTAATTATTTAATATTTTTTAATTATTTTTTTATTATTATTAAATTATTTTTAAATTATTTTTTTTATTATTTAATTTATTTATTTTTTTAAGTTAGAGTGAGACAGAGTTCTCATTCAGGTCCGCCTTTTTTTTTCACCATTGACATACATTACCGGTGTGTCGGCGAATTTATGGCCGGCCACCTGGTTCTATTTGTCGGCCCTAAAATCGCGGGCACACCGCTAATGCATCTCTATGGGCAGTCAGCCCGATTTCGGATTGAACGCCGACCAATCAGAATTTGAGTTGACGGCCCATAGACATGCATTAGCGGTGTGTCCGCGATTTTAAGGCCGACAAATAGAACCAGGTGGGCGGCCATAAAATCGCCGACACACCGGTAATGTATGTCAATGGGGAAAAAAAAGGCGGACCTGAATGAGAACTGCGTCTCAGTCTGAGGGGCTCTTCTGATTGGCTGAGGGCAGTATACAGCGACCAATCAGAAGAGGGCCTCAGATCTCATTAAGGTAGAATGGCGGATTTTTCGTCCATTCTATGTTAATGAGAAGGAAGAGGACGTCGGAGCTGGAAGTTGGCGAAAAGAAGACAGAAGATCCCCGGGGCCGGACAAAGAGGCGGAGATGGCGGAAAGAAGAGAGAAGACCCCCGGGGCCGGAGGAAGAGGACGCCTGGCCGGACGGAGGAGTTGAGGATCGGACGGACGATCAGATGACTTGAAGGCATGTAAGTGATCGACGGGGCGTTAGGTTAGGGGAGAACGGGGGCTTCGGGTGTAGGGCCTTAGGTGACAGCGGCGTTAGGTTAGGGGACGGCGGGGGCTTAGGGGGTATCGGCGAGGGGTTAGGATGCTGCGGGTCGGGGGTTAGGTGGTCGGGGCTGCTGCGGGGCTTAGGGGGTAGGGGCTTAGGGGCGGCGGTGGCTTAGGGGGTATCGGCGAGGGGTTAGGATGCTGCGGGTCGGGGGTTAGGTGGTCGGGGCTGCTGCGGGGCTTAGGGGGTAGGGGCTTAGGGGCGGCGGTGGCTTAGGGGGTAGACGGCGGGGCTTAGGGGTATCGGCGAGGGGTTAGGATGGTGCGGGTCGGGGGTTAGGTGGTCGGGGCTGCTGCGGGGCTTAGGGGCTTAGGGGCGGCGGTGGCTTAGGGGGTAGACGGCGGGGCTTAGGGGGTATCGGCGAGGGGTTAGGATGCTGCGGGTCGGGGCTTAGCTGGTGGCGACTTAGGGGTAGGGTTGGCGCAGGTGGTCAGGGCTTAGCGGGTGGCGACTTAGGGGTAGGTGCGGTGCACTGAGGGCGGCGTAGGGGTAGGTGCGGTGCACTGAGGGCGGCGGTGGCTTAGGGGGTAGACGGCGGGGCTTAGGGGGTATCGGCGGGGGGTTAGGATGCTGCGGGTCGGGGGTTAGGTGGTCGGGGCTTAGCGGGTGGCGACTTAGGGGTAGGGGCGGCGCAGGTGGTCGGGGCTTAGCGGGTGGCGACTTAGGGGTAGGGGCGGTGCACTGAGGGCGGCGGTGGCTTAGGGGGTAGACGGCGGGTCTTAGGGGGTATCGGCGGGGGGTTAGGTGGTCGGGGCTTAGCGGGTGGCGACTTAGGGGTAGGGGCGGCGCAGGTGGTCGGGGCTACGCGGCCACGGGGAGAGTCCAGGAGAAGCAGCTCGCTCGCGCTAACAAAGCCACCGGAAGTTGCGCCGCTCCGACGGAAGTCGCTACGGCAATTATATAATAGATTATCTATTTATTGCCATGACATTCCCTCCTCTTGGAGACCTTCAAAATCTTACCCTAAATCTTACATTTCCCTAAGCGGCGGAGGGGAAAAAGGTAGAGGAGAGGGGAGGAGACTTCACCAACATTGAGACAAACCGTAACGTCAGAATCCCTTTGCAGTTGGCCTTAGCCGCACCCTACACTGTCCCTACTCTGCCTTCTAAGATGGGTCTCATACTCTTATAGTTCTCCAAGGGATCTTGCAGCAATTGTAATGGCATCATTCTCAGGCGTATATTTCTCCTTCAGCATCGGGGCCTCTGAGATCTGCATACATTGTGGTCACTGTCTCCTTCATGGCATGAGACATCATCTTCTTGATGCAAGGTATTACACAGCATGAAATTAGAGCCACTACGAATAGAACACAAAGGATTATTATACCTAGTTTGATAAGTGCTCTCTGCCATCCATCCCACCACCGAAACCAAGTGTCCCATGGATCCTTAACACCAGAATTATGGGCTAATTCTTCTGACAGGTCTGTGAGTTCTTTTAGGGCTTTGGCTCATAGCAGTATATCTTAGCCATTCTAACCAAATGTTGGAATCAGTGAATCCTGTCTCGAGGGCTAGTGTATCCTCGTGTGTCATTTCTGACACCTTGCAGCTTTGACTTGGGGTGCTTCCCTGTCTGCTATGTTTTCCACTCAGTTGGTCCTGTATACTACCTCCCACCGTCTCGTAACCTGCCCCCCACCCCGCTCTTTATACTGAGTATATATATCAGGATTAAGGAGCAAAACAACCATGTTCGGCTTCTGGATCTGGTGCCTTCTTGCAGTGGGATGCGTGGATCCATGTAGGCCTTCCTTCAACCTTCACAGCCGCAGAGGTGACCAGTAGGACTTGGAAGTGGCCGTCGTATCTGAGCTCGAGGGCACGTCTGCTGAACCTTTTGATGAGAACCCAATCTCCTGGCTGGATCTGATGGGTTCCTTCCAGGTTTTGAGGATCTGGGAGAGAGGAAAAGACTCGAGAATGTATTTTAGCCAAATGCTTTGTTAATTCAACAACAAACTTAGTCAAACTGTCATACTGTAGGGTCAACTGTTGGGGGAAATACAACCCTAGTCTGGGGCACTTCCAAACAGAATTTCATAGGGACTTTGCTTAGTTGCACTAGCTGGGGTGTGTCTGACACTGAACACTGCGAGGGGAAGACTTTCATGCCACGGCTTGCCGTTTCCTGTGCTGCTTTCAGAATTTTTGCCTTTAATACCACAATTAATCTCCCGACCCTTCCAGAACTTTCAGGATGATACGGAGTATGAAGGGCTAACTCTGTCCCCAGGGCCTGCCATATCTCTTTGGTAAGATTAGCTGTGAATGCTGGCCCTTGGTCACTCTCTAAGGTTTCTGGGACCCCATATCTGCACACTATTTCTGAGAGGAGTTTCTTTGCAGTGGCTTTAGCAGATTGGTTCTTCACAGGGAAAGCTTCTGGCCATCCAGAGAATATGTCCACGACTACCAGTGCATATTCAAATCCTCTTGAGGGCGGCATCTGAATGTGGTCAATCTGTATGCGTTGGAAGGGGTACAAAGGTCTAGGTGTACACGTCTGTGGAGTTTTCTCTGTTTTTCCTGGGTTACATCGGGCACAGACTAGGCATCCTCTGGTGTAATTTGCTGCCATCGTTGAAAAGCCAGGTGCGTGGTAGTACTGTCTCACAAGATTGTGCATCTTCATTTTTGATTGATGGGTGGTGCCATGGGCCCATCTGGCAATCATTGGGTAGAGGGCTCATGGGAGGCATGGTTTTCCTTTCAGTAGTATCAGATGCTTCTCATCTTGCACAGCTCCATCCTGGATCCATTTTCCCTTCTCTTCATTGGATGCTTGCTTCTGCAGGGTCAGGACCATGTTCTCCCAGGATTGTTCATCCATCTTCTTCTTGTTCGAATCTTCTTCTTGTCCGGAGTCGTCTTCTTGTCCTGAGTCTTCTTCTTGTCCTGAGTCTGTCAAGAGATACAAGTTGGAGGGTTCTGTGATGAGTGGCTTCACTGCTGCTTCCTTAGCTGCCCTGTCAGCCAAGTCATTCCCCACGGCTTCTCTTGAGGTCCCTCCAGTGTGTGCCTTTACTTTAAGTACCAGGACTCTTTCTGGCATCAGCAAGGACTCTAGCAATTCCTTCACCGCTCTATGGTGGCGTATTGGAGTTCCATTGGCTGTAATGAAATCTCTCACCCTCCAGATAGGCCCGTAGTCATGGCAGATGCCAAATCCATAGCGAGAATCGGTATAAATGTTCGCTTTCTTCTGGGCTGCCATCTTGCAACCTTCAGTCAATGCAACCAATTCTGCTTCCTGTGCAGACATGGACGCAGGTAGTGGTTTGGCCATCAACACAGTATCTTCCGTGACCACCGCCATACCCGTGTGAAACCTTCCTTCTTGGTCTGCATATCTTGATCCATCCACGAAGAGAGTCAAATCTGGGTCTTCCAGCGGCGTATCTGTGACTGTGTCAAATCCAGAGGTTTCTTGTCTCATAAGCGCAAGACAGTTGTGCTGAGCCATTTCAAAGTCGGCTTCCTCTTCCACCGAAGTGTCAGAGACGTCACATTCCCCCCTTGGAAGAGGGAGGAAAGTTGCAGGGTTCAGGACATCATACCTGGAGATTGTCATGTTGTCTGGGAGTAGAAGGGAACATTGTATCCGTAGGTGACGTGCAGCAGAGAGATGTTTAGGTTGGGTCTGGGTCAGAATGGCAGTAATATCATGTGGAGCCTTCACCTTCAGACAGTGGCCCAGAATAACATCAGAAGACTTATCCAGCAGTAGGTGGGTTGCAAAGACAGCTTTCATGCACGAAGGTGCTCCACAGGCAACTGGGTCCAATCTGGCAGAGTAGTATCCCAGTGGGCGCTGTCTTCCCCCATGGAACTGTGTCAGGACTCCAGTGGCATGTCCTTTCTTCTCCATCACAAACAGGCAAAAGGGTTTCTTGTAGTCAGGGAGTCCAAGGGCAGGAGAGCATATGATGGCATCCTTCAGCATATAGAATCCATGAATGGCGTCAGCCGTCAGACAGAAAGGAATGTCTTTGAGGCAGTCATAGAGAGGCTGCATGTGGACTGATGCATCCAGGATCCAAGGACAGCAATAGGACACAAGACCAAGGAAAGACTGTAGCTGAGTGTGGTTGGTTGGCACAGGTATGTTCTTAACAGCCGTCTTCCTGTCTTCAGTAAGGTGTTTGGCTTTGTGTTATACACAGTGTCCCAAGAACACAACTTTGTTCAAGCAAAAT
The DNA here is from genome assembly GCA_033576535.1 of Allobates femoralis. NCBI lineage: Eukaryota > Metazoa > Chordata > Amphibia > Anura > Aromobatidae > Allobates > Allobates femoralis. The sequence goes on from JARQOC010000004.1 coordinate 362,885,018, forward strand.
TGTAGCTTTTCTCTGGATGCCTTACACCCGTTGTAGGCCAGGAACTGTAGGAGGGAGATGGATTCTTCTTGTGGTTTCTGGAGGGAGTCACAACACAGAAGATCATCAACATATTGGAGAAGCGTGACAGCTGGGTGAGTCATCTTCCAGGGCTTCAGGATAGTGGACATTGCATGGCTGAACATGGAAGGGCTATTCTGGACCCCCTGAGGCATTACCGTCCACGTGTACTGCTGATTTTCAAGAGTGAAGGCAAAGAGATACTGGCAGTCAGGGTGCAGAGGGACACTGAAGAAGGTATTTGCCAAATCCACCACCGTAAACCAGGAGGATGTGGGTGGGATTGATGATAGAAGGGTGTGGGGGTTGGGCACAACCGGAGTATCCAAGACTGTGGCTTCATTCACTGCCCGTAGATCTTGCACCATGCGAAACTTGGGAGGTTGTCCCTTTGGTGTTTTCTTCTTGACTGGAAACAGTGGGGTGTTGCATGGTGACTTGGTAGGGATAACTGCTCCATTCTTGAGGTAAGGCCTCAGTTGTTGTGTGATAGCAGCCGATTGGGCAATGGAGAGAGGGTACTGGTGCTTACGGGGTAAGCGGGCTCCTGGTTTAAGCTTGACTTCCACTGGCTGGACTGGGAACCTTCCAATGTCTACAGGGCCTTGGGCCCACAGGATGTCTGGTATCTGTGAAAGCCAGGCTACATCCGTAAGTTGTATTGTCTCAGCAAAGTGAAAAAGGCTGAAAACCCGTGAAACTTCTTCCTGGTCCAGAGCAGTAGTAAGTTTGACATTACCATTTTCCTGAAAGGAGATGTTGGCGTGTACCTTCATCAGTAAGTCAGTTCCCAGTAGGTTCACTGGACAGGTGTTGGACACCACCAATCAAGATAACATGCTCTATGTGGGTTGCAGGCTAACATGCAATGGGCGGGTCATAGGGGTATATTTGATGACTCCAACACCCACACATGGGATGGTTTCTTCTGTGAGGCAGTCTGAGTCAGGTAAGTCAGCAAATCTTATCACGCTTCTTGCTGCACCGATATCCACTAAGAAGGGGATGGATCTTCCTTCTACCTCCATACATACAGTAGGAGTCGGGCCGCAAGCTTGTCTGTTGGTTTTGCAGAGCATATTGTAAGTTGGTGGATCTGGCTTGCCTATGTCCTATAGCTGGGTGGAGAGAACAGGCGGCGGTGGAGGGAAGTCCTGCGGCAGCTGTTCTTGCAACGGTGCTCTGGACTCAGCTGTCTGACTGCGATGTTGAGAAGATCTGCAGTTCCTCTTTATGTGGCCTATCTTCCCACAATTGTAGTAGGTGACTCCATTCCTTGCCCTCCCCCCTGTTTCTTGGGTTCTGAGACACCATAACATTACAGTTCCGGAGAGGTTTCGAAGGCTTGTTCATTTCTATGCCCCTTGCCACCTGAAATATAATATCTGGGTCTATAATATCTGGGTCCAATCGTCTGTATTCAGGTCTAGTTGTCTGGACCTGCTTCTGTATGAGTTCAAGAAGACCTTGGACGAAGGCTTGTATCCATATCTGTCGATGGGACTTCTCATGGTGATCAAATCCCAGGTCTGTGAACATCTGATTCAGCCGGTAGTAGAACTTTTCTACACTTTCCCCTCTTTCTTGCATTATGTCTTAGACAGAGGTTGCTTGTTCTGCCAGACGGTCCTTAGCCCAGGCATACAGCTTGAGTAAGAAAGCTACACCAGACTCAAATGTTCTACGATATTCCTGAGTACCTGGTGCAGGCTCCAGAGCTGGGCGCATTACTGGCCATAAGGAGTCTCCTGCTTTGATTTCAGCCAATCCCATAAGATCTTCCCATGAGGCAGCGTGAGTCTTCTGAATCTGGCTCATCTTCCGGTGAAAGGGCATAGGTTGCTTGTCAGGGTCTGGTAAGGTGTTCACCAATGTGGCAGCTTCCTGAGGCTTCCAGGAGACATATCTGCCTCGCCTGGTACGCGGAGAATGCTGTGGAGGATCTTCATTCTGTGTCAATCGGTGTGATTGATCTGAGCAATGCGTAGAGCTGCCTGTTGTGGCCTGCGTACCCCCGTACACTGATACTTTCTGTCTCCCATCTCCCCTATCCTGGGGAGTGTGCTGTGTCGGGGAAGTAGACTGTAGCTGGTGATGTGTCTGCTCATCTCCACCTGCTGCTCCCAATTGTGACTGTTCTGTCTTCATTAAGCGCATGCCTCTATGATTTCTTAATGATGAGAGGGGATCCATTGAGGCTGGGAAGGGATACTGTAGAGTTCTTGATCTAGCTCCAGGCCCAACTGTGAATCCCTCCTGCTCCCATGCCATCTGGTCTTCTCATCAACAGCCCCCTCCTCTCTATCTCCTGTTTCAACCCCGTCCCTGCTCATGTATATTCCGAATACTGCTGGTGGAGGTAATATGGCCGCAGAGCGGGGTCTGTCTGTGCTAAGACGGCAGCTTGAGAGGAAGTGGGTGCACCCTGGTTTGCTGGAGTGTAAGGTGTGCCATCCATATTGAGAACTGGACACAGGATGGTGGGTCTGGAATGTGTCAGCATAGGCACGGGTGCAGCGGCTTCTGCCAGTGCCATCTTGTCAGATGGTGGCGTATACGTGTATTCACCAGTAGCAGGGTCACGATATTCAATCCACAATAACTTCCTCGTATCCCGCTTCGGCATCTTCCAAAACCTTGGCGTCCTTCAAAAGCCCTCTCTTACTTGTTATCACTTCCTTCCAATCCTTCTCATCCAAGTGCCCCCCATGGGTTGTGGATCCCACTAGTTTTAAGAGGACCTTCATATTTTTCACATACTTCTTCCCTTCCCTCTCTGCCACCAGGTCTTTTGGGGTAACTTGCTGAGGCTTTGACTGATTAACACCCATGTTATAGCTCAAACCCAAGTCTCCGTACTTCTATCTTGTCTATGGCTGCCCACCACTCAAGGTCAGCACTGTCAGCTGGGCACCGTAGAGTAATATTTGCAGGGTTGTATAGGTGAATGTTTATCCTGAACACTCTAAACCTTGGGGGGGGGGGGGGGGGGAGGAGAGGTGAAATGGGTCTGTAGCCAAGTCTTCCCATCGGGAATGGGGTGTCTAGCACTCTAGTGATCCGCCAACTGTCAGCAGAAATGGCAAGCTCCACACCTTGCTTACACTGTGGGTACGTTATGGAATTAGTCAGTGGTGTTAGGAAGGCAGTTAGTCAGAGGACTGGAACTGGTTGCGTCACTGGAGTCAGTCAGTCAGAGTCAGTCTGAGGACTGGGACTGGAATGGTTGTCACCAAACAGATAAAATAGATAAAACATCAAACTGTGTCGGCCCCCTCTACACCTCAGTGGGGCAACAACTGGGTCATATAACTTTCTTGCATATACTTCTTGCATTAAGACCACTTGCGGATTGATTATTATAGTTAGATGGGCATGTATATTTTATCTGAACACCTTAAGTACTGGAAAAGTGCCAGGGAGTGCTATATAACCAGTTTCCTCATGTGCATATTGCACGTCAGTAACACGATTGATTATCCAGCCAGCGGGCGTAATTGCTAGCTCTATACATTGTCTGCACAAGGGGCACGTCATTGGAGAGACGGAACAATCTTCACTACAATTAATTTACGTAAATTACGTACTCATCCACCACTGCAGCCAGGACTACTAGAACTACAGTCATGGCCAAAAGTTTTGAGAATGATACAAATATTAATTTTAACAAAGTCTACTGCTTCAGTTTTTCTAATGGCAATTTGCATATACTCTAGAATGTCATAAAGAGTGATCAGCTTACCAGCAATTACTTGCTAAGTCAATATTTGCCTAGAAAATGAACTTTAACCCCCAAAACACATTTCAACATCATTGCAGTCCTGCCTTAAAAGGAGCAGCTAACATCGTTTTAGTGATTGTTCCATCAACCCAGGTGTGGGTGTTGATGAGGACAGGGCTGGCGAACAATCAGTCATGATTAAGTAAGAATGACACCACTGGACACTTTAAAAGGAGGCTGGTGCTTGCTATCATTGTTTCTCTTCAGTTAACCATGGTTATCTCTAAAGAAACATGTGCAGCCATCATTGCACTGCACAAAAATGGCCTAACAGGGAAGAGTATCGCAGCTAGAAAGATTGCACTTCAGTCAACAATCTATTGCATCATCAAGAACTTCAAGGAGAGAGCTTCCATTGTTGTCAAAAAGGCTCTAGGGCGCCCAAGAAAGACCAGCATGCGCCAGGACCGTATCTTAAAACTGTTTCAGCTGCGGGATCGGACTACCAGCAGTGCCGAGCTTGCTCAGGAATGGCAGCAGGCTGGTGTGAGTGCTTCTGCACGCACTGTGAGGTGGAGACTCTTTGAGCAAGGCCTAGTTTCAAGGAGGGCAGCAAAGAAGCCACTTCTCTCCAGAAAAAACATCAGGGACCGACTGATATTCTGCAAAAGGTACAGGGAGTGGACTGCTGAGGACTGGGGTAAAGTCATTTTCTCTGATGAATCCCCTTTTTGATTGTTTGGGACATCTGGAAAACAGCTTATTCGGAGAAGAAGAGCTGAGCGCTACCACCAGTCTTATCTCATGCTAACTGTTAAGCATCCTGAAACCATTCATGTGTGGGGTTGCTTCTCAGCCAAGGAAATCGGCTCATTCACAGTCTTGCCTAAAAACACAGCCTTGAATAAAGAATGGTACCAGAATGTCCTCCAAGAGCAACTTCTCCCAACCGTCCAAGAGCAGTTTGGCGCCCAACAATGCCTTTTCCAGCATGATGGAGCACCTTGCCATAAAGCAAAGGTGATAACTAAATGGCTCAGGGAACAAAACATAGAGAATTTGGGTCCATGGCCTGGAAACTCCCCAGATCTTAATCCCATTGAGAACTTGTGGTCAATCATCAAGAGACGGGTGAACAAACAGAAATCAACAAATTCTGGCAAAATGCAAGCATCGATTATGCAAGAATGGACTGCTATCAGTCAGGATTTGGTCCAGAAGTTGATTGAGAGCATGCCAGGGAGAATTGCAGAGGTCCTGAAGAAGAAGGGTCAACACTGCAAATATTGACTTGCTACATAAACTCATTCTAACTGTCAATATAACCTTTTGGTACTCATAATATGATTGCAATTATATTTCTGTATGTGATATAAACATCAGACAAACACTAATAAAAACCAGAGGGCAGCAGATCATGTGATTCATATAAACATGCTGTTGGAAGATTTCTGAATGACTTCAATAAACTTCTATAAATTATTACCGTATATACTCGTGTATAAGCCGACCCGTGTATAAGCCGACCTCCCTACTTTATAGTAGTATACAGCAGCCCCAGCAGCCCCAGTGGTAGTATATAGGAGCCCCACAGCCCCAGCGGTAGTATACAGCAGCCCCAGCAGCCCCAGTGGTAGTATATAGGAGCCCCACAGCCCCAGTGGTAGTATACAGCAGCCCCAGCAGCCCCAGTGGTAGTATATAGGAGCCCCACAGCCCCAGTGGTAGTATACAGCAGCCCCAGCAGCCCCAGTGGTAGTATACAGCAGCCCCGGCAGCCCCAGCGGTAGTATACAGCAGCCCCAGGAATCCAGGGCCCCCCCAGCCTTGCTCCGGTAACCTGTAAAGGAAAATATACTTATCACTGTCCCGCTGCCGTCCCCACTCGCCGCTGCCGTCCGCGATCCTCCATCTTCATGCGTCTTCTTCCGGTTTCCTGTGTTCGTCGCCGGCAATGACGTCAATGGCGGCGACGAACACAGGAAGCCGGAAGAAGACGCATGAAGATGGAGGATCGCGGACGGCAGCGGCGAGCGGGGACGGCAGCGGGACAGTGATAAGTATATTTTCCTTTACAGGTTACCGGAGCAAGGCTGGGGGGCCCTGGATTCCTGGGGCTGCTGTATACTACCGCTAGGGCTGCTATATACACTGGGGCCGTACTGACTCGCGTATAAGCCGAGGGGCCTACTTTTCAGCCCATTTTTTGGGCTGAAAAACTCGGCTTATACGCGAGTATATACGGTAACTATTTATTGCCATGACAGAGTGAGGAATACACTCTGAAACGCGTCAAAGAATAAAGCAACCACTTTGATATATACACTTCTCCGATTCATGTATCAAGATGGAACTAGGCAGTAAAGACAGGCGGGGACCTGAGTAGCATTGGATATAGGGTAATGTCACACAAGCATCAAACTCGCATAAGTGGAATGTGAGATACCCCTGCATTACACTTGGACCAATGGTAGACAATCAGGCAGCTCAGACCTGCAAGATTTCCGTGTCGTGAGTGTCTGCGAGTCTCGGATCACTCACACACATAAGTCTTTGGGTGCGAGTGAAATATCGCATTGCACTGACACACATGCGGGTGCAGCGTGATATACGCCTTGTCAGGCAATTGACATGGAGAGATTAATCTCTCCCTCTTTTCCTCAGCTGTGATCCAATCGCTGGATCTGATCACAGTTGCTTGACACTCAGCTTACACTCACAGCAGAGCCTGTGCTGAGGGTCATTAGCATAATGCATCGGATGTTCTCGCATCGGATGCCTTACTTAAGTGTGCCTCCAACCTTAGACTGGAAGCGGATTGGTAAGATTTTGTATTTTTTTAATCTGCCTTTATCAAAAATATTTTCCCGCAGGTCAATCTCTTTAATGTAAAAGTCAGACAAGAACAATGTTAATGAATAGTTTTGTAATAGTAAATTGTCTGGATCCTGGTTCACTCTTTGTACTTTGCACTAATATCAATATTATTGTCTGCAATTCACCCAGATGTGAAGAGCTTTAGGAGCCAATCTGTTTCCAAGCCCAGGGGCAATGTTCTTCTACGTATGAATATATTGAAATATCCACTTTAAGGAGAAACTCACTATTTAGAGCTCCCATTTATTGTTTAAACTCATCTATCTATACAGAAAACTATGCCGGAGGCTAAAGCCAATGACAGGACAAAACTCCAGATTACTATCTTTATCATAAGACATCAGAACAGACTCCTACTTATGTTTACACCTTAAGTGCATTTTTCAAGGATGGATAAAATCTTGGTGACAAGCTTTGTGTGTATTTCACATGTGATCAATGGAGTGGCATGCACTTTCTGTTCAAAGGAAATACTGTTATCGCTGCTTCCTCTCTTTCTTTCGACATTGCATCCACTTTAACATATTGTTTATGATATTTTAATTTAAAGGGATCCTGTCACCCCCAAAACACCTGTAAACCTATTAAAACCTGTCCCTAGAGCATATTAACACTTTCCCTACACTGTTTTTACCTCCTAAGTGCAGTAAATGACATTGCATAAAAACGTTTTATAAGTACCTGATTACTGATGATAATGAGTGACTATCTATTCATAGTCACTCATCAAGACTGCCCCTCTGCTTCATAGCACGCCTGAATAGGCGTGATCTTCATAGCAGATTCAAATTGCCGCCTCCCTGCTGTGCCCTGTGTCGTCCGAGGCTGCTGTGTGGCTGGGTGACGCGATCCGCGTCATTCCCCGCGCCGGGTGACGTATTTACACCGGCGCCGCGCTGTCGGCTTCAAAATGCACACTGTGCATGCCCATGCGCATGCGCAGTGCGCATTTTGAAGTTTACAGCGCGGCGCCGGTGTAAATACGTCACCCGGCGCGGGGAATGACGCGGATCGCGTCACCCAGCCACACAGCAGCCTCGGACGACACAGGGCACAGCAGGGAGGCGGCAATTTGAATCTGCTATGAAGATCACGCCTATTCAGGCGTGCTATGAAGCAGAGGGGCAGTCTTGATGAGTGACTATGAATAGATAGTCACTCATTATCATCAGTAATCAGGTACTTATAAAACGTTTTTATGCAATGTCATTTACTGCATTTAGGAGGTAAAAACAGTGTAGGGAAAGTGTTAATATGCTCTAGGGACAGGTTTTAATAGGTTTACAGGTGTTTTGGGGGTGACAGGATCCCTTTAACTCTCTCCAGAGTGTATGTGAATTTACAACATACACCTAGAAAAAAAATGAAGTCTTTCTGGTTAATTTAATATCTTTACCATATATTTTCATCTAATTGTAAACTATCCAGAAAAGTAAAGGGATTTTCACAAAATGACTGCCTATTGACATGATGTGACTCTGGTTGATCCAAGAACAAACCAAAGTAAGCAAATCCATATCAGTAATTATATAACAATGCAGGATAATAGAGAGTCTTGAGAATGATCAAGTATGGATTGATTTTGGTGTCCTAGGAGGTGCATGTGTTGTCTCCAGAGTGCAGCATTGGTTCCAAAAGGATGGAAAATCAGCTATTGCTTGTATAAGTATCATGCTAGACACAGGGAGTATCCGGAAAGAGTGCATGACAGGGACACACGTACCAACAGTGTCCGGTGCACTAAACAAAACAACAGACAGGGAGACACCGGAGGGGAAAAACTCAGCAGAGGGCCCTGCTCGTAGGGAACGGGGGACAGGTGACCTCCTGCTGTGCCCTTATCTCCCTATTGTACCTATACGGTTTCTTTCAACCCATTGCCGAACAAGATACCTAGTCCCTCACTGGCCCTGATGTTAGCCCTCAATATGGAATGGCCGGCGGGAGCACTAGTCCCAACCACTGCAATAATAACAACAAGAGGGAAGGTGAGAAAGACAGGATACAACACAGGCAACTTCACACCTGCTGCATTGCACCTAGACAGCAGACACTTTAGCAGTAGAGAAATTAGATACGATTGGCTCACAAATAGAGAGGTTGCTCAGAAAAATAGCATACATGTCAAACTGTGATATTCTGGCACACCAAAAAATGAATGAAGCTCAGGAAAAAGTGTCCAATGAAGCTCTTATTAATTTATTGAACATACTTTCAGAAAATATTCTCATGAGTGTATCATATGACGTTACTTCAGATAGAACAATTAAATGAAAAATGAAAAAACAGAGAGATCATGTTCATAAATCAAATAACAGCTGGATGGCTAGAGATCATACACTGTTGTAAATCACATGTGTCACAATAAACGATAGAAAGGAACAGGAAAAAAATTAAGAGCAAAATTATTACACTAAAGAAAGATCAACGCATTCGCAAAAGGAAAACATGATAGGTAGAAAAGACATACGGTAGTATAGTAAATAGCTGCTAACTATGTGGGGACGTATCATCCGTTGTCCTGGAGAATAATTTTTTCCTTTTCCAGGACCAGTTTTTTATCCAGCGTACTGGGACCACTATAGGCTCTAACGTAGCGCCCCCCCCCCCCCCCATGCTAACATTTTCATGGTGCATTTTGAAAATAATTTTGTCGATGAGAATCCCTTGATCCTTGCCAACGCGATTGTATGGAAAAGGTACATCAATGATGCATTTATTATATGGAAAGGGACCATAGAAGATCGCAATTTATTGTTTAATGAGCTCAATACACGTATTGCTGGTCTTACATTCCCAATTCGCTATGACATAAGATGGGTATACTTTTTAGACACATTGGTTCTATTGAATGCAGATGGCTCACTGTCAGTGGATCTCTACACAAAGCTGGCTGATAAGAATAGCATCTTACATTTCATTAGTTGCCATCCTAAATATTTCAAAGAATCACTTCTCCTTTCGCATCATATGAGAGTTGCTAGAATGACCACTAAATTTGTTAACAGAGACTATCCCTTAATTCTTGCTAAACCTTGGGCATCACGCAACAACACTAAAAGAACTTCCCCACACGTGGCTTTTGTGAGCACCTACCATCCTTTCCAGCCATTGATAAAAAAAAGTAGTGAAGGAACATTGGCCTATCCTTAACAAGTCTTACCCTAACATTGAGGAATTCAAAAGTCAACCTCTTTTTTGCTTTAAGAAGGCCCCTAACTTGAAAGATAAGTTCATCAAGGCCGATATAGGATCATCAAAATTGATCCCTACTCGCTGGGTCCCCCTTACCCCCCCTCCCCTCTCCCTCCTTACTCCCCTTCTCCCCTACCCCTTTTTTCTCTTTTTCTCTTTACCTCCTCTTCTCTTATTTCCACAATTGCCTTTTCATAGGTTCTGTATTCTATATATAAGGTTTTTGTCCAGAGGTGATTCTTAAGATGGGAAGCATGTACACTTTAGGTGCTAGTGTCCTTATTGGACTACTCCTGTGCTGCTCTCTTCAGGACGTAATGTATCTTTGTATTAAGTCCTGGACATTGTACTGGTTCTTTCTATTGTCTTTACTGTTGAAAATTTCAATAAATATATTTACTGAAAAAATTGATCCCTACTCATAGATTTCTTGCTACGCCAAAACAGGGTAATTTTCCCTGTCTTGGTTGTATGCAAAGCTCCAACATCGTCAAAGGTATTACCTTTACACATCCAAGGACTGGCCGCTCCTTCCCCATTCATGATTATTTCACATGTGGTTCATCATTTGTTGTTTACCTTATTAAGTGCCTGTGCGGTTTTGGATATGTTGGAGAGACGGCGTTGAAGGCAATTGAGGAAATTGGAATTGGAACCTGCTCAACACACTGGAGTACTTAAAAATTCACAAAATATTTATTGGAAATCCTTTAAAAATAAAAGTGATGGAAATTTGGGCATCTCAGACAACACAGCAATAAAGAGGGGTGGTATGTATAACAGGAATCAATCCATACGTTTCGAGCTACATCGCTCTTGAGCACTGGCTTTTTTATCTGTTTTTACATGGTTTGATGGCCTCTGGAACATGTTATCATGTATATGTCCCTTGAGTTGATTGACAGGTATAATGCTTAATTATATTTGTTCTCATATATCCTTCATTGAATTCTACTTTTGTATTGGTACTGTACCTTTAGATCGGTAGTGTAATAAACTGGGTCATTTTAAGAGAAATTTATGATAAAAGTATGTTTGTTATCTTTATGCTAATTCTCTCTTCATTTCTTACAGATATATTGATTCCTTAAAGATCCTTCACAATCAAATAGATCCTTACTGCATTCCGCACAGTTCCTCCCAGCCCAGGATGCACTTCACGCAATATGAGCCGGCTACACACTGCGCATGCGCAGGCTCGCATGTCACCAAAATACTTCATGCGTGCTGTCTCGGACATGCTGGGTAGTCTCACCAACATATCCGAGACCGCTTGGGCATTTCAGGAGATATACCACGTAGGTGGACTCACACGTAAAGTCGTCTCTAATGAGGAATGTTTTCCCTGTTCTAGGGTGTGTGAACGTAATGCCCTTAACTAGGTTTGAACACTGCATAGAGTGTAGATATGGAAGGTTCCCTAGGATGGGATTGGCCAAGAAACGTTGTTTAGGGAGGGTTGAAGATCCCAAATCTGCCCTCACTAGTTTGTCTTTTAAATTACCTGCTCTTCTATAACTGAAGAGGTGGTGGTTTAACTTTTACCATACAACATAATACTGAGAGAATTAGTTTACTTGATACCCTGGTACAATTAGGACCTTATGGTAATCTGACGGTTGATTTTTTCACAAAACCAACTGATAGAAACAGCCTACTGCATTATACCAGTAGCCATTCCAAACACATTAAAAACTCTTCCTCATTCGCTACATGTGAGGATTCAGAGGATTGCCATCGACCCTGATATTCGGGCACAAAGACACCTGGAGATGGAAAACAAATTTTTAATATCCCTTACACCAGGTCTGTTTACTTTTGATATATGGCTTTTTACTTTCCTTCTCCTAATATAAATGAATTGCTGTATTCACCTGAATCTTGTTCTTTGAGGCTCTGAACTTTTCTCCTTTATTTATCTTCAACAATTTTGACCTGTGTACACTAAACTGGTATACAGGGGCTTGTGCTCTTTCTTATAAGACATTGATCTGTAACACATTATGTTCCTTATCACTTTCCAAACACTACGGGTCACCCATCTCCGATTGCTTCCTCCTTAGTATAGGTGACTTGATTGGAGGTAGTAACCATTTTTCATATGGGCATTGCTCTCATTTGTTATGAAATTGTATAAGTACGAGTTTATGTTGAAATGTAACTGTAAACAACAGTAATCAAATGGTGGGAGTTGTGAGACAGCCCGGGGGTGCGGGATGGGTGGAGACAGGGGTCAGCCCCATAATGTATAAAAATCTGCTGCCCCATCTACATATTGTATTTCTTCTGAAGAGGCATTATTATTCCACCAAAGCCAGAGAATACCTCAGGAACAGATTGGCATCACGCCGCCCTTGTGGTGCCATCAGCATTAAGGTAACTGATCACGTGTGTGTAATTCTGTGTATTCCATTTATCCTTCTATTTGCATAACTGACTGTAATATTTGTAACATCTTAATAATAACTGTAAATATATCTAGTGTACCAATAGGGTGACTAAATATATAAATTTAATCTTGAGTTGCTCTTTTTATCTTGATCAAGCATTCCCACGTCCGTGTGCTCATTTAACGCTACCTGGGTTGGCTTCTGACCCAATATAAGCACGACCACGGACCGGACTTATATTAAACGAGGAGCTGGTGGCAGCATCTAGTGCTTGGGGTTATTCAGGGTCTCTATCAGTGACAGGGTTGAGGTTATTATATGTGCTTTTGGTCGCAGATCAGAAGGCGTATACCACACTAACTGAGAGGTGCCATAATAAACCAACAATGACAGGGCAGCTGCAGCCCTTCTTTATCCTCAGGCAGTTCTCTGACTGACCTGAGTTTAACGGGAGGCGCTGTGGAGCTGCCAGGTTCGGTGGCCGATTCACCATACCTCTTGTTTTTAGTTTTAATGATTTTATTGAAATTAGAGTGTACAGAAAAAGAAAAATGCCCAAAGGAATCATGTTCCCCTCACAGGGGGGTTCATAGAAGCATAAATCAAGTAGTCCATTGCAGACGTTGCAGGAAGTTATTTTGCTTACAATAGAGTACAACATCGTTAAAGGAAAAGACCATTCAAATCATAAACAACTCAACAGGGTTTTCAGAGACGGGGGGGGGGGAGTCAGGGGAGCCAATGGAGCTTTAAACCACATGTTGGGTTGTCTTCCAAGTAATTTTGATCGCATCACGGTCTAGGTAAGCCAGTTTTAAAGTAAAACAGATAGCGACAGTACATTAAGCAAGTTGTCGACCGTGTGTTTCCGTATCCAGGGGTCCCACACAGATTTGAACAGGTTGATTGTGTCGGCCCTTGTGCTTCTATCTTTTCCTAAAGCATAATATTGTTGATTTTGTTTTTAATGTGTGATTTAGATAGCATATTCGTTTTCAATTGGCTGGCTAAGTGATTCCTCACCGCCATTGTTATAAAGCTAATCAATATGTAGACTTATTAATATTGAGAGGTTTGTCCCCTAGTAAAAGTACAGTCGGTGTGATTGGAAGTCTTTTGTCCAGGGTTGTCTCAAGTAATTTAACAACGTCATTTCAAAGTGCCTTTACAATGGGGCATGTCCACCACGTATGGATTTTGTCTCCCTGGGCTCCGCACCCTCTGAAGCATCTATCTGAGGCAGAATGGTGTATCTGGTGTAGAAAGCTAGGGACATAATGAATCCTATGAAGTAGTTTCAGGGAGGATTCGGTCAGTGCGAACTGGTTGCTGCCTTTTGTGATACATGCTATGAAACTATACCATCGATCAGGGGAAAGGGTAACCCCCAAGTCTCTTTCCCAAAATTCCATGACCTTCAGTTTTAGATTGTCCCTGGGCTGATTAAAAATGGCATAAATATGAGATATTAAACCCTTGCCTAGGGGATCATACAAACATTTAGGCTCAAAGTTTGTCAGTAGTGAGTTTCTCTTTGATATGGTTGGGATTGTGCAAAGTGGTATATTTGTGCCAGTCTGAAATATTCTGAGGGAGGGATGTTATATTTAGCAATAATTGATTGCCTGGGCATGAGTTTAAAGCAGACCTAAGCAAGGGGCGGCCCGCCTACTGTCTCTAACCGTCCCGCCTGGCGTGAGTCAGAGAGCGTGGCTTGATCTACACTGTTGAGAGCATACGCCACTGCACCGAGAAGCGGAGGTAATTAATTCTAAACACTCATCATGGGTCAGGTCCCGGTGTTTGATGTGAGCTCTGGCGCTCACATTAAACACCCAACATCTCAGCTGATCTCATGAGCTGAGATGTGGGGCTAAACCCCTTGAATCTCGCTGTTAATCACTGAATGCAGGATCCAAAGGGATGGACGAGCATGTTCGCCGGTACTCTGTGCTTGCCCGAGCATCTCAGTACTCGCAATGCTCGGCACTCGCCGAATACCGGCAAGATGCTCGAGCACATGCTCGGTTCCCCCTCCCTGCATGTTGGCACTCTTTGCAGAGCCAGCTCACATGCAGAAATTGGCTGCCACACACTGTAATAGTACAGCCATGTTGATTGTGGCATTACAGTGATTGGCTTGCCGCACAGCGTCATCAGGTCTATATCAGACCTGACGGTGCTGTACTCATAGTGTACATCAGAGTGTAGCTACACTACTAAAGTGAAATAAAAGCTAAAAGGTGTTAAAAATTAAAACAAATTACTCACCTATCCACCAGCTGTCCGAGACCCCAAGAGAACATGTCCGATCGGCTGCCAGGACCTTAGCGCTGTGATTGGCCGGTAGCAATCAGCTGATGTGACACGTGACAGCATCAGCTGATCATGACGTGACATCAGCTGATCGCCCACCCATTGGCTGAGGTGTCGGCGGCGAGCAGTTTAAACAGCTGGTCTGACAGTTGTTTAAATCGTCCACCAACACTGCTCAGCTGAAGTCGGCAGCAGGCGGTGTTGGCGGGCAATTTAAACAGCTGTCAGATCAGCTGTGTTTAAACCGCCCACATCAGCAAGCGGTATTGCCGGGTGATTTATGCATCTGTCAGATCAGCTGTTAGTTTCAATCACCCACCAATCTGACAGCTGATTCAGGTCTTTGAACCCGATATTGATTATCTAATCGGTTTGCCTGCCAGCAAACCGATCAGATGATATTGGATCTGGATTGAACGTCGTCGGACCCTCGAGCCTGGACTACATCGGAGGAGGAGGATCTTAAATAAAGATAGAGTCACTGTGTTTGTGTTTTATTTCTAATAAAAATATTTTCTCTGCGTTGTTTTTATTTTATCTGATTACTAGAAATTCATGGTGGCCATGTCTATTATTAGCATGACCCCATGAATTTTGGGTTTAGGGCCAGCTGATAATGCAAAGCTGGCCCTAACCCTATTAGTACCCAGGGAGCCACCCGGCACCAGAACCGCTGGAAGAGCTGGAAACAGCGCCAGAAGATGGCGTTTCTGTGAACGTGCTATTTTCTGGGGCAGCTGTGGACTGCAATTTGCAGCAGGGGGGACCAGAAAGCTTGGGCCACCCTGCACTGCTGATTCCAGCCCCCAGCTGCCTAGTTGTACCTGGCTGGACACAAAAATAGGGCGAAGCCCAAGTCATTTTTTAAAAATTATTTCATGAAAATCATGAAATAATTAGAAAAGGGATTCCCTATATTTTTGGTTCCCAGCTGTGTACAAAAAGGCAGCTGGGGGTTGGGGGCAGCCCGTACCTGCCTTCTGTACCTGGCTGGACACAAAAATAGGGCGGAGCCCACTTTTTTTATATATAGTAGTCCAGCCCTCTAAAACCATCCCAACTTCTCATGCGGCCCCATGGGAAAATTAATTTTCCACCCCTGGTTTAGAGTGTATGGAAATGTTCTGGAGTCTAGTTATGTTTCATTGTTTCCACCTTACATGATTTTTAGATGCAATTCCAGGCGGAAACATTGGTTTTTCTAACAGTTCTAAAAGGGGGGACGGCTGTAACTGCAGAGCATATTGAAATCTAGCGGATCTCTTAAAGGTGTAAAGAATGATAAGAATAGGGTGAGCATGGTTTGAAGTT
>JARQOC010000004.1:362900987-362998572 GCA_033576535.1 Allobates femoralis
CTTAAAAACTTTACTATTAAGACACAGACTATAAGTCTTAAACATTAAAACGTAACAATAACATAGTATATACACATAACTAACAAAAACACATGCCTTGGTCAATTTCAAGAAAAAACTGGAAATAAAACATATCTCAAAAGTCAATGCCATGTAACGGATGGGTCACTGTCTCACAGACCCAGCAACATGCCATTAGGAAGGTCTTGTTAAGCTGCATTCTTATCCATGCCCTGGATGTTGGGCGCAATTTGGTTTCTGATGGTAGTCTGCTGACGGACAGTCTTGGGGGGTCTCTGGGGCTACTCCTCTATGCGCATTCTCTGCCACCACCTGCCACTCAGCACACTCCATCATTGCCACAGCTGGAGTGGATGATGGAGGAACCTGAGGATGACCACCCTTCTTGGACAGACAAGAACAGGTCCATCTTGGGGAACATCGACATGCCTTGTGGGTTTGGGTGTGTCTGGCTGGCCAACTAAGAGACACTTTGGCTACACCCGACGTCAACTTCTCTCTAGGTCACCCTTCTCCTACCACTTCTCAAATTGGGTGGTGGTGCCAATCCGGCATAGACCAACTGCAAACCACCCCTTCATGACCTGCACCTTCATGAACGTGACCTCATCCCCAACATAGATAATATGTAGTGTTTGGGGAAGACCGTCACACTGCAGGGCGGTGCGGTTGACATAGCACCGATGTTTAGTGCCATGCTCCACTAGGAACCCATACCATCCTATTTGAATGCTGCCATCTTGCCATTCATTGGTCGAGAAAGTCATTAGCCTGAGGCCTATACAGTCAGTCCTGTGCGATGGCATCTGCATGCTGAATCTCCTCCACAAAAGATATAGAAGAACTGGGTGGTTGTTGCCTTCTTAGATAGGTGCTAGGAGTGGGTAGGGGTCCCCACATGACATTGCACCAGTTAAATAGCTCCAAAGGTGGTGAGGGTGATCCACACAGCCGGGACACATTGCCATGTAAGTGCTACTGTTCCTTGGGGTCCCCAAAAAGGTCCTGTCCAGGTGGTCTTGGGGAATGGGATCCAGGAGCTCAGGCTGCAACACCATCTGCAGCTGGAATGTAGCTATATATAGAGCCAGATCATCTGCAGTCTCACATGTGCTGCTCCTAAGCCCAGATGTAGTAGATAAAAGTCACCTCACTGCTGGGATTCACTCCTCAGGCTTGCATCGGAACTCAGGACTGGATCCGCACTTCATTACAGATAATGCCCAAATCTGGAACTGTGGTGGAGCTCCAGGTGACATAGGTCTCACTCTTCATCTCTCCATGAAGCCATTCTGGGTCTAGTTTGGCTGACCCACCTTCTGCCCCGGGGTTTGTTAGGTAGATTATATTCTCATAGTCAGCCATGCCTTGCAGGGGATCCATAAAGAAACCAAATGACTGCAGTGCGGAACCCAGACAGCGGAGCTGCATGCCACTGGCAATGCCAGGTAAGATGGCAGGAGATGATATTAAAGTTCATTGGGTTTGGGTGTGTTTTGTTTGCTTTGACTAAGGGGCCCTCCTTCTGGATTGAGTGCCACGATTCAGACCTGAGCAATCAGTACTGGAGTTGAATGTTTGCACACTATTGTTGCCTAATGTCTAGCTGCTAATTAACACTTCTATGTCAGGTCACAACATATATGAACTGGGTTGCGGATACTTGGTTGCATTCATTATTCAAGTGTGACATGTTACTATGAAACATGATGAAAAGAAATTATTTTAGTCAGGTCACCATTCTCCACCTATTAATCTGGAATGCTGAATTAGGTTAGGGTCACATTTGTGGTCGGGTTTGCAGATCCTGATCTGGTTTTGAGCATTAAAAATGCGCAAAACCGAATTTGGATCCGCAGCCCATAGGCACCCATTATAAAACCGGATTGCACTTAATGTAATCCGTTTCCGCATTCCGGTTTCGCTGCCTGCGTGAAAAATCATGCAGGCAGCATTTTTCGGAGCGGTTTGAAAACCGCAGCGGGGATGCTATAATGGGCGCCTAAAGGAGTCCATCCGGCTACCGCAAGGCACATGTGAATGCCTGCGGTAGCCGGATGCTTTCTTCATCCCTGCTGCCACAGGGATGAACAAAGGGTTAATGTTAATATTATATGTGGGCAACATGTCTCCAGGGAGTGTCCAACCTCCCAAGAGACATGTTGGCCACATAGAGCGGCATGTGAGAGGTTAAATCTATTCATTACAGTGTTGCCGGCTTTGTCGGCTCTTACAGTTTTATCAATGACAGCGGAAGCTCCTCGCTGTAAAGAGGAGATACAGTATGGAATGTGCGTATTGTACATGCCGCTATCCAGGGTCCTGAAAGCTTTAACATTAGTTCTATAGGCAGTGCTCCGCCATAGAACTAATGTTACAGCTTTCAGGACCCTAGATAGCGGCATGTACAGTACGCACATTACATACTGTATCTCCTTACAGCGAGGAGCCGCCGGCTGTCATTCATAAAATAGCAAAAGCCGATAAAGTCGGCAATACTGTAATAAAGAGATTTAACCCCTCACATGCCGCTCTATGTGGCCAACATGTCTCTAGGGAGGGTGGACACCCCCTACAAACTTGTTGCCCACATATAATATTAACATTAACCCTTTGTTGATCCCTGCAGGGATGAACAAAGCATACAGCAACCGGATTGCACATTATGAGCAATCTAGTTACCAGATCCAGGTTTAGGGACACATTTTGAAGCCAAAATGCTTCTGAAGGCACATGAGATTACCGCATCCAGATCTGGATGTGGTAATCGCAATGTGCCTTCCAAATGTGACCCTAGCCTTAGACTATTGGGCATTGGGAACTGCAGGAATGCCAGGAGGACAACTGAAAAATGCATTATACATGAAAGGTGAGACCCAATGGTGACAGTGTTGCAAATTTTGTTGCAAAAATGTTGTAAAGCACTATATAAATAAATACTTATTAGTATTATTAGTACTATGAATATTATGACATTAAATAGTAATTGCACATTTTTAAGAAGCAATAGCCGAATTATGGAGTTTCATTAGTGTGAACACACCTATAAGATCAGGGATGCGAAGCATATCATGGCCATAATCTATTTTTTCATATATTGCTTTTCTATAAGTGTATAACAGATGGTCTCGCCTGCTGGTGACCATCTGCAATTATAAAGATTTGCTCTAAAATAAAATAATAATATTACAAATAAAAAAATAATAGTAGTATACAAAATTCACACAAAAAAGCACTTAAAAATATAAAGCTTTCTTAAACTGATGTTTTAAGAACATTGTAAGCTTACTGGACTTTCCCAGATGCTGCCACTGTTTCCAAAATTCAGACCCTGCAGGTGTTAAAACACCTTCAAACTCCAGGAAGATAAAAAAAATTCTCCAAAATTCTACAGCTTAATACAAGTCAAAAGACCCAATGGTTTGGGACAATCCTAACCAGCAAGTCTTCCGCCGAGTGTTTTGGCCCCAAATAAACAGGTAAATGTTTAGGGCCATTTTCAATTTCCAAAATTTGCGTTTGCAAACTTTTGGTCAGCGTGTTCGTGTTTGCAGTCATGGAACCGAATCGGATGGATTCTTGCCGAATTTAAAACTGGTGAACATGTTCAAGAAAAGTTCACTCATTACTAATTGCCACCCTTTGCTAACTTCAGTTCTTCTATTGTGGTAATGATTACCCAGTGGCTGATTGTGGGGTCACTGTTGGAGCTAAATATTCTATATAAGCAGAAAAATCATTCTTTTAAAACCCAAACAATTTTTTGAATGATAAAAATATACATATGTCATTCTAAATAGTAACAAGCAATACCTAATATGTAGTTATTAAATGTATATAAATATTAGCAATCAACCAAGCATAATATTCATTTATTATTTTGCACCATAGAAAACAATAGTCTGTAATATTTTTCAAACTGATCTTCTCATTTTTATTTTAACTACAATTCTCCAGATTTGAAAAATATGGTCAATAAAATGTATTGCGTCCCCTACAATTAATGTGACTCTAAAACATTCAATTAGCAGTGGTAAGGAAGGCAAGAGTTGGCTATAAAGAAAAGGAAACTTTGCCACTGGGATCTTGCCAGAAAACTAGCCTTTGACACATTTCAGATTTCATGTGGTTTTTGTTAAGCACATGAAAACATGGAATGCAAGAGCACATGTTTAACACTTAACACACGACATAGATTTCACAAGATAAAAGAATCTGTGCTTGCAAGGAACTTAACCTTCAATATGTATGGAGATATAAAGATGTAGAAACATAGACAAATGTATAATCATCCCTATTAATTAATAAATTATCTTCACTTCTTTGCCATTTCAGTAAGCTCCTCATATTGACCCACACTTAAAGGGGTTTTCCCATGAATAAAGTTAATTTTAAACAATAGATCTTAGAATAATAATAAGTTCCCCAATTGGATGTGTTTAAAAAAAATGTTCCCGGGCTGAGATAATCTTATAAATGTGTCCCTGCTATTATTCCAAGATCTTCCAAGATCTTTTGATTAGAATGAACTTTTAAATTAACTTTGTTCGCGCAAAAAACCCTTTGAAGATAAGATTATCAGATAAATCTACTCATTCTCTTCCAGAATTGATCAGTCATTATCAAAATTCTCAATTTTGAGATATAATATATATTCAGTGAAGACTTTCCCATTACTGAGATAGGAGATGGCAGATATTACTGATAAGATTCTCTGATGATGGAAGGAGGGAGGCAGAGGGAGGAGCTAGAGGCAGAGCTCCACCCCTCCTCCCTCTTCTATCTACATAGAATCTCATCAGTAACAGCTGTCATCTTCTATCTCAGTAATGGGAAAGTCTTCACTGAATACAGATTATATGTCAGAATTGAGAATTTTGGTAATGACTAATCAATTCTGGCAGAGAAAGAGGCAATTTTTTTCTGAAAATATATAATACATAGTTGCCTATTTTCTTGTGGAGTATAAATTTATCAAATAAAAATTAAAACTGTGGTTGCGCTTTCAAGATTAGTGTGCAGAAATGAACTTTTAAAGAAAGACTGTCACCACATTTGACCTATCTAAATTGTTAAGATAGATATACAGGTTATAGACTGCTGAAAAAAAAACCTTCCTGTATGCTTTATATCAGATGCCTTATTAAGGATAAACCATTTTTTATCACTTTACGCAAATGAGCGTAATGGGTCTTCCATGCTATGGGGTGGATGTTGCCTGGAAAATAACTTCGCCTTACCTGCTTATCTACTTATATAATCCGCAGTTGGGAATTCGGGCACTGTAGCCGAATCCCAACATGCTTTGCGGGACTGCGAGTGATGACGCGCAGCGTCATCACGAGCCGCAGCCCCGCACTACTGTAAAAAAAAAAAAAAAAAGTTAATGCTCACCTCTCCGTGAGCCCCCGACGTCTCCTGCCGTCTTCCTCCAAGATTCCGGTGGCTGCCGCAGCCTCCGAGTGTCTGCAGAGCTCTTCTACTGCAGTTCAAGGACCTGTGGTGATGTCACAGTCACGTGACACCAGGTTACTCCATGCTAACCTGGTGTCACGTGACTGTGACATCACCGCAGGTCCTGAACTGCACTAGAACAGCTCTGAGGAGCCTGCGGCAGCCACCGGAAGCTTGGAGGAAGACGGCAGGAGACGGCGGGGGCTCGGGAAAAGGTGAGCATTAACTTTTTTTTTTTTTTTAACCCCTGCCTTCCTGTTTGGAGACCTTTTACTGTACTGAGCATGCTCAGTACAGTAAATGTCTCCTCCAGCCTCACAGCCTCCCCATCCTCACTGCCTCCAGCCTCAGTCTCCTCCAGCCTCACAGTCTCCTCCAGCCTCACAGCCTCCCCATCCTCACAGCCTCCTACAGCCTCCTCCAGCCTCACAGCCTGCCCATCCTCACAACCTCCTACAGCCTCACACCCTCCTCCAGCCTCACAGCCTCCCCATCCTACAGCCTCCTCCAGCCTCACAGCCTCACAGCCTCCTCCAGCCTCACAGCCTCCCCATCCTCACAGCCTCCTCCAGCCTCAACACCCTCCTCCAGCCTCACAGCCTCCTCCAGCCTCACAGCCTCCCCATCCTCACAGCCTCCTCCAGCCTCACAGCCTCCTCCAGCCTCACAGCCTCCCCATCCTCACAGCCTCCTCCAGCCTCACACCCTCCTCTAGCCTCACAGCCTCCCCATTCTCACAGCCTCCTCCAGCCTCACAGCCTCCTTCAGCCTCACAGCCTCCCCATCCTCACAGCCTCCTCCAGCCTCACACCCTCCTCCAGCCTCACAGCCTCCTCCAGCCTCACAGCCTCCCCATCCTCACTGCCTCCTCCAGCCTCACAGTCTCCTCCATCCTCACATCCTCCTCCAGCCTCACAGCCTCCCCATCCTCACAGCCTCCTACAGCCTCACAGCCTCCCCATCCTCACAGCCTCCTCCAGCCTCACAGCCTCCCCATCCTCACAGCCTCCTCCAGCCTCACAGCCTCCTCCAGCCTCACAGCCTCCCCATCCTCACAGCCTCCCCCACCCTCACATCCTCCTCCAGCCTCACAGCCTCCCCATCCTCACAGCCTCCTCCAGCCTCACAGCCTCCTCCAGCCTCACAGCCTCCCCATCCTCACTGCCTTCTCCAGCCTCACAGTCTCCTCCAGCCTCACATCCTCCTCCAGCCTCACAGCCTCCCCATCCTCACAGCCTCCTACAGCCTCACAGCCTCCCCATCCTCACAGCCTCCTCCAGCCTCACAACCTCCCCATCCTCACAGCCTCCTACAGCCTCACAGCCTCCTCCAGCCTCACAGCCTCCCCATCCTCACAGCCTCCTCCACCCTCACATCCTCTCAGCCTCACAGCCACCCCATCCTCACAGCCTCCTCCAGCCTCACAGCCTCCTCCAGCCTCACATCCTCCTCCAGCCTCACAGCCTCCTCCAGCCTCACAGCCTCCTCCAGCCTCACAGCCTCCCCATCCTCACAGCCTCCTCCAGCCTCACATCCTCCTCCAGCCTCACAGCCTCCTCCAGCCTCAGCCTCCTCCAGCCTCACAGCCTCCCATCCTCACAGCCTCCTCCAGCCTCACAGCCTCCCCATCCTCACAGCCTCCTCCAGCCTCACAGCCTCCTCCAGCCTCACAGCCTCCCCATCCTCACAGCCTCCTCCAGCCTCACAGCCTCCTCCAGCCTCACATCCTCCTCCAGCCTCACATCCTCCTCCAGCCTCACTGCCTCCTCCAGCCTCACAGCCTCCTCCAGCCTCACAGCCTCCCAATCCTCACAGCCTCCTCCAGCCTCACAGCCTCCTCCAGCCTCACATCCTCCTCCAGCCTCACAGCCTCCTCCAGCCTCACAGTCTCCTCCAGCCTCACTGCCTCCTCCAGCCTCACTGCCTCCTCCAGCCTCACAGCCTCCCATCCTCACAGCCTCCTCCAGCCTCACAGCCTCCTCCAGCCTCACAGCCTCCTCCAGCCTCACAGCCTCCCCATCCTCACTGCCTCCTCCAGCCTCACAGTCTCCTCCAGCCTCACATCCTCCTCCAGCCTCATAGCCTCCCCATCCTCACAGCCTCCTCCAGCCTCACAGCCTCCTCCAGCCTCACAGCCTCCCCATCCTCACAGCCTCCTACAGCCTCACAGCCTCCTCCAGCCTCACAGCCTCCCCATCCTCACAGCCTCCTCCACCCTCACATCCTCCTCCAGCCTCACAGCCTCCCCATCCTCACAGCCTCCTCCAGCCTCACAGCCTCCTCCAGCCTCACATCCTCCTCAGCCTCACAGCCTCCTCCAGCCTCACAGCCTCCTCCAGCCTCACAGCCTCCCATCCTCACAGCCTCCTCCAGCCTCACAGCCTCCCATCCTCACTGCCTCCTCCAGCCTCACTGCCTCCTCCAGCCTCACAGCCTCCTCCAGCCTCACAGCCTCCTCCAGCCTCACAGCCTCCCCATCCTCACAGCCTCCTCCAGCCTCACAGCCTCCTCCAGCCTCACATCCTCCTCCAGCCTCACAGCCTCCTCCAGCCTCACTGCCTCCTCCAGCCTCACAGCCTCCCATCCTCACAGCCTCCTCCAGCCTCACATCCTCCTCCAGCCTCACAGCCTCCTCCAGCCTCAGCCTCCTCCAGCCTCACAGCCTCCCATCCTCACAGCCTCCTCCAGCCTCACAGCCTCCCCATCCTCACAGCCTCCTCCAGCCTCACAGCCTCCTCCAGCCTCACAGCCTCCCCATCCTCACAGCCTCCTCCAGCCTCACAGCCTCCTCCAGCCTCACATCCTCCTCCAGCCTCACATCCTCCTCCAGCCTCACTGCCTCCTCCAGCCTCACAGCCTCCTCCAGCCTCACAGCCTCCCAATCCTCTCAGCCTCCTCCAGCCTCACAGCCTCCTCCAGCCTCACATCCTCCTCCAGCCTCACAGCCTCCTCCAGCCTCACAGTCTCCTCCAGCCTCACTGCCTCCTCCAGCCTCACTGCCTCCTCCAGCCTCACAGCCTCCCCATCCTCACAGCCTCCTCCAGCCTCACAGCCCTCCTCAGCCTCACAGCCTCCCCATCCTCACTGCCTCCTCCAGCCTCACAGTCTCCTCCAGCCTCACATCCTCCTCCAGCCTCATAGCCTCCCCATCCTCACAGCCTCCTCCAGCCTCACAGCCTCCTCCAGCCTCACAGCCTCCCATCCTCACAGCCTCCTCCAGCCTCACAGCCTCCCCATCCTCACAGCCTCCTCCAGCCTCACAGCTTCCTCCAGCCTCACAGCCTCCCCATCCTCACAGCCTCCTCCAGCCTCACATCCTCCTCCAGCCTCACACCCTCCTCCAGCCTCACAGCCTCCCCATCCTCACAGCCTCCTCCAGCCTCACAGCCTCCTCCAGCCTCTCACCCTCCTCCATCCTCAGCCGCACTACCTGACACCGCTGCCATCTTGCCAACCGTCGGCCCCGCACCATCGCCACCACCCTCGCGCCCTCCGCGAGGTCCATGCTGCCCGGAAGCCGCCGGAGCCTTCCGCCCCTCGCCACTCTCTCACCGCTGGGCTCTCAATGTCGCCATGCTGGTGGAGTAGCGGTCTACGGGCTGTGGCCGGGTGCCGGGAGCCAGGGACGTCGTCCTGTGGCCGCCATCAGCCAATGGGAGTGAGCGGACTGTGTCAGCCTGCAAAGCCTGACACGCCCCGGTCACTCCCACTGCCTGCCCCTGCAAGCGGATTGGGCGCTGTGTTGTACACACAGGACGCCCATCCCATTGCCCAGGACTTGGCGTCCTAGACCAATCGGATGACCGTCCTGTCTTTACCACACACCGCCCAATCCGCTCCTTCCGCTCAGGTCACATGTGTGACCTGAGGGCAAGAACTGATTCCTCTCTGCATCACCCAACCCGCCGCAGAGGACAATGCCGTGTGACTGGGGCTGCGATCAGCCCCAGCACGCAGCCACGTCCTGCCGCCGAGCGGTGATGTCACCCCTCCAGCCGCATCTCTCCTCACCCCTCCAGCCAGACCTCTCCTCACCCCTCCATCTGGACCTCTCCTCACCACTCCAGCCTCTGCTCTCCTCACCCCTCCAGCCTCTGCTCCCCTCACTCCTCCAGCCTCCCGCCACATCATACTCTGCTATCCACAGAGCCGCCTGTATACTCTCCTACCCACACAGCCGCCTGTATACTCTGCTACCCACAGAGCTGCCTCTATACTCTGCTACCCACAGAGCCGCCTCTATACTCTGCTACCCACAGAGCCGCCTGTATACTCTCCTACCCACAGACCCGCCTGTATTCTCTGCTACCCACAGCCGTTTCTATATTCTGCTACCCACACAGCCGCCTCTATACTCTGCTACCCACAGAGCCTTCTCTATACTCTGCTACACACAGAGCCGCCTGTATAATCTGCTAACCACAAACCCGCCTGTATACTCTGCTACCCACAGAGCCGCCTGTATACTTTTCTACCCAGAGAGCCGCCTGTATAATCTGCTACCCTCAGAGCAGTCTGTATACTCTGCTACCCACAGACCCGCCTGTATAGTCTGCTACCCACAGAGCCCCATATATACTCTGCTAGCCACTCACCCGCCTGTATACACACAATTCATTTCACCGCGCTCCCGATGCAATTGCATCGGGCCTTTTTACTAGTTATACATAAAAGAAGGCATTACTAATGTGATGTGAGATCACCGCTCTCTGCCCTCCTGATCTCACTATAGAGTTCTGTGTGATTATAACTGATACTTCTGCAGGTTCCTCTCAGCTTCAACTTCCATCTCACAGGTAGACAGTGCTGCAGTATTGTTGAAATACAGCAGATCTGCAAAAAATATGTTTGCAAATGGTCAAATTTAATTTTTCCTATTCCATGTCAGTTACTTGTCTCACACTGGTAACACCCCCTTCTATTTATAATAAGCTGTGAAGGCAGAGTTATCTTCCACGCAGCCTCTGTCCAATAGCCTGGAAGAGCTCAATTATATAAAGTGATAAAAGATGATTTAACCACAACAAGGCATCTAATATGAGGTGTACAAGTAGAACTTTTTTCAGCAGTCTATAACCTGTATGCTCATATTATTAATTTCGATATGTCAAATGTGGGGACAGACCCCTTTTAGGCTGGCTTCACACTTGCAGATGCATCTGCAGCGTTTTGCAGATGCATCTGCAAGTATCAGCATGCAGACCGCGGCCGCGGTCTGAAAGCTCTCATTCATTCCTATATGTGAAGCGTCCGCAGGCGGATGCCTGCTTACAGATCACACTCTCCCGCCCGCACCATGGACGCGACATCTCGCGTCCATGGTGCGGGCGGGAGAGTGTGATCTGTAAGCAGGCATTCGCTTGCGGACGCTTCACATATAGGAATGAATGAGAGCTTTCAGACCGCGGTGCGCCCTATTATAAACATAGGGGCCGCGGTCTGCATGCTGATACTTGCAGATGCATCTGCAAAATGCTGCAGATGCATCTGCAAGTGTGAAGGCAGCCTTAAAGCATCACTCCAGTGTTTTTTTTTTGCGCTGGTGTAGTGTTTTAAATGTAAGCCCTCTGCCCATTGTCTTATAATCACCCTCCACCCTCCCACCCTCTGCCCATTCTTCTAGTCACCCTTAGAAGCTGCATCATAGGCTATAAATACAAGGCTATGAAAGCCAGAATGAGGCTCTCATGAAGATGTATTGATCTGTGACCACTAGTGCACGGCATTAAACACTGGAACTGCCTACAGGTCACAAATTGCTGGAGACTGTCAGGAGTGACAGTGATAGTGATAGAAGATGAAGTTGGCAGAGGGTGAGTATAAGACTGGGGTCAAGAGACTTAGACTTAAAGCTCCTCTCCAGTGGTGCAATAAAAAAAGCACTGGAATGGTTCTTTAAGGGGCATTTACACTGCAAGATAATCATAAAACAGCATTGTATAAAACTCACAATTTAGGAATATCTTGCCATGTAATCAACTACAGCCCAATGTCCAATATATGCAACTGCAATATTGTATATATCAGGCATTCCCAATCTGTTCAGATACAACCAAATGTTGAAAGCCTGATTGAAAAGGCAATTTTTAATGGATATCTGACCTGATTCATCCAATTGGTGTCACACACAGACAAGGGGATGTCCGACACAATACGCAATAAAGTGGGTTCAACGAGGGGTGGAAAGGGATAGGAGACCCAATCGTTAGGAAGAGGGAAGATGAGTCACCACATGACACTAACAAGTGTCTGCACCCTGCACTCCCTAATGTCACTAAGCAAGTCCTTCCCTCATCACATGCATAGTCCCTGTGCTGTCCCTCCTTCACCCTGAAAAGTGTCAATACCGGTGAGTGCACTAGACATCACCTCTAATGTAAAAAGACAAACAGGGGAACATAGACAGAATGGATATATACATATACTTCAAAGCTGAAGCCAGGCACCATGGTTGCAGTAAACAAGACACAACCTATTACAACAGACTTCTCCTAATGATGGTCAGCTTAGAATGATGATATTCTGTAACCGTCCTCAGGTAATGGAACATGTGATTATTTAAGTTGGAGGGGAGTGGTCAGCACCTTAGAAAAGAACAACCAGCAAGGAAAGATTTAACCCTAACGACAGACAACAGGGGTGTTTCCCCCCAAGCCCCCTCCCCCCCGTGACTTCAAAACCTTACCAACAAGAACAGAAAACTCAGTGGAAAAAAACACTCCACATCAACCACCTCTCTCAGGGGAGCAACAAGGGGGGGTAGAATATGGCCCCTTCTTCACAGAGGCACATTAGCCACCTCGGTCGTTAAAGAGGGTGTGGATATTATCAAGACGATAGAGATACAGTAGATGTAGACAAGCAGTTATTTTTGCAAAAACTGCCCCAACTTATAAGTTTTGTAGACCACCCATCTATCAGACGATTGTGTTTCATCAGCCAGGGCATACCCAAAACAATGGAAGTGGGTAGACCTTTGAAGACATAGCAGGAGAGGAGCTCGTTGAGAAGAGTGCATAAACACATTAGGCACAACTTAGGAAAAACTTCTCTGGCTGTGAGGAGCATCATAGTTGGCCAGTATAGGAATGGATCTTGCTAGTGCACTACAGGAAAGACCATGGGTCTGAGCAAAACCATAATTCACCCTGTTGGATCCTGCTCCACTGTCCACAAAGACAGAAATAATCTCAGAATGTGTGTAAAAAATCACATCAGCAGTTTTGGTGAACTGAGATAAATATATGGAATAATATACACACCCATATCGCCTCCCTCCACATGACCTGGAGGACAAAGCTTTTTAGTAGGTATTACATGGTTGGGTATACATGCACAAACCCCAATATAATGTCCCTCAATACTACAGAAAAAACATGCCCCTGTCCCACGGCGAACGGCAAGTGACCTAGTCTGAGGTGAGGGCCCCCTAACTGCATGGGTTTGTCAAAGTGCACCTGTAAAACTTTCTCTCTAGGGAGTAAAACAGGGGTGAAATCAGAAATCTCTCCCTGAGGCATCTATCTAACTTTATAACAAGAGCCTTACACCCTAACAAAATGACTCCTAAGAGCATGATCATTCCATTTTGTGTCAGTATCCCACCTACAGAACTCAAAGCAGAACTCCTTCGTCTCCTACTCCCTATACTGGACCTTATGGAGATCGTCTACATGATTCGTTTTTATTGGACCTTCTGAGTATGGTGGTACTGAACAGTTTTCTCATATTTGACCCTACTTTTTACAGACAGGTTTTTGGTACCGCGATGGGTGCCCACTGTGCCCCATCTTATGCCAACTTTTTTCTAAGTTGGTGGGAAGGGACCAACATGACATTCATCGCAGCATATGATCAACATGTGGCAAAATGGTACCGTTATATTAATGATATTCTGTTTTCTGGACAGGACAACAAGTGTATGAGGAGTTTATAGCCCTCCTGAATGACAATCCCTGGAATATCAAATTGACTTTGTGCATTTCAACAACTTCTGTGGATTTCTGTGACTTGAAGAGTACTTTGGAAGTTAACCACCTTGCCACCTCCTTCTATTGGAAAAAACAGCAAGGGGATGATGGGGATATTGGGTGTTACATGGGAATATTGGGGCTTGCAAGGGGATGATGGAAAAATAGGACATCCCCCGAAAATAAAACATAGTGCATTTTTTGGAGCAAAAAGTATTATGAGAGTTTCTTATTTTCAGGAAAAGCGGGTAACAACACATTACTGTTCTATAGGTAGACTGTAAAAAATTTGATGGGGTGGTTGTCTTTCGGAAAATATTTTCACTTTTTAAGAGTTATGATGACTCAAAATTATTGTCAAATAAATTACGATACACTCATTTTTGCATTTAACATCGAAGCACTTATTGTAGAGCGCCTGTCTATATCCTATTTTCTTATTGCTCATTTATTTTATTGGCAATATGAACTCTTTGGCCTGGCCAGGCCTTTTGTTTTGGATGGAATTGGACCACATCTGTTTGAGTTTGGGTATATGTTTACTTTACGTTTCATTCTTTTGACCAGCACCCCTCTACATATGAGGGTATTTAGTACTCTTTTCGTCTGGTGCAGTCTTTTTTGGGGGGAATAATATATGGTATTGTCATGAATAAGAAAATATTGAATGCGCCTGATATATGCTATACACTCCTTGACAATCTCCACAGCCTTTTGTCTGTGGATTGACTTTATGTGAAACGACAATGCTTTGAGATCATTAGGGATTCATCCCTTGCCACCTCGCCATATTCTATTGTTCGTTATAATCTATTGTGGGCTCTTTGATTGAAACGATAATTCTATGATGCCATGTTTAAATATTCAGATCCATCTCTCCATTTGTACGTGTTCTAGTGAACCTTTTTCTCTCAAGTGCCCCGAAAAAGTCCGGTCTGCAACCGGAGAGCTTATTTGTTCTATCACTACATCTGGAACTTTTGTACTATGGTCACCTATTTATGGGGATTTTTGTTTAACGGTGCAATAATGATAATCTTCGTCCAGAACCCGGAGTGTGCATGCACATAATTTCACTGATGCAGGCAGAACCTTGGTAACAGGATCGAGCGAACCAGGGGGATCTATTTGAAAACTGCACACCATGATTTGTTCTGCCCTTATTGTGACAGATGACAACATCCGGATCTGACTATGCATCAGCAATGGCGCCGAACGCCAAATACCTTGCTTGCCAGGCCTGCTCCTTCTCTGATTCTACTGTATATTCCTTATATATTCCTGTATTTATTCCTAATTATCAAGATAATTATTGAATGCACATGTTAACTTGCGATATAAAGGAGCCCTTTACAAAACCTCCTAACCCCTGTGGAAGCCAAGTTTTTGGCGATACGCGTGGGGTCTCCTTCCACCAACAGGCAGCCTCCTCTACAGGTCCATGGTACTTTACTAAATTTATTAGTCAGCATTTATTTTCCACTTGATAGGGATTCTGTTAGGAGCTTTTTATTGTTTTACATAGGAGACGGGTTATTATGGTTGCCAACATTGTATGGCTTCTGGGTTTTTGTGTAAGTGCAATATGATTTCCTATTTCTAACTGCACTGTCTAATGTTTGCTGGTTTCTTATTTTAGTATAAACACCAGATATTTAGCCTTTTGCTTGAAGAGCATTGGTGTTAAAACTGTGTAGTGCCTCATTTTGGGATCAAAAATTCATCCTGAAGTTATTTGCACACAACCTTGTTATTATATTATGTTTCACTAGCCTATTTTAATTACATATGAGTCATTTTGGTTAGATTGCTTCAGTTACCTATTTTCAACAATCTGAGGTCTTGTAAAATAGACTGCACATTAGTGGGAGAGATGGTGATGTCATTATACACACCATCTGTAATTACTGTATAGCTTTCGCTATGTTTTTAAATGGTTTTATAATGTGTGTTGTTTTGTGCTCTTTTGTGTGTAAATAAAGATTATCACATTTTTCAAAAACAATTTTTTGAGTGATCCGAATGTTTGTATACACCTTCTTGTCTACTTATTAGTTGGTTTTCAGAGCCTACGGAGTTTAGACTTAGCAAAGCAGACACAATCAGGGTTGTCAGACACAAGGGCCAAAGGCACATAAAACTCATTCACTGACCAGAACGACTGTGAGTCATTTGATAGCTAGAAGGCCCAGGACTAGGGATTTCCCTGCAAGAGAAAGACTATAATCCCCACTCGCTGTTCCTCAATCCCAAAACAAGGGCAGAGGTTTTCACCATGCATTTATCCCACCTTCCAGAAAACCTTTCAGAGAGTGGTATCTTGTGTTTGCGGTTCTGGGTCAATTTTCAATAAATCTTTTGTTTCTTCAGCTTTATTGGAGCGTTAAACATATCAACGTTCTCTGTGTTAGTACTTTGGATCTCTATTAACATTCCATGCATCTTGCCCCTCTTCAGGATGGAGTCCGCTGCGTCGCTCCTGATAATGATCCTCTCCTCTGCCTTTATAAATCTCAGCATACTGTCTAGCTATGTATGAATATTCAGTTTGAATCCTGGCTTCATGTGCTCTACAAGTCTGCTCCATGTCCTGTTGATCCACTACACTTTCTCCAGCAATTACCTCTGGACTCCAGCAAATCTTACCAGCCTCCTGCTACTCTCCAGCTTCCAGCTGCCTGTGCTTTGCATCCCTGACTTTGCTGCTGTTTGCACCGGGACCTGTGTCATATAAGCCTCATGTGTCTTGCCAACACTTACTGAACTGTTATTTGTTGTGGAGCTCTCTGGACATTGGGACGCTTTTAAAACTACACTAAATAGTGTTTGGACTTGTTTTTCTGTGGATTCCCATTATCAGGCCTATGGGAGTTTATAATTTGAGAGAACTATTTTTTGAGACTTAAAGTAGTTTCCTGTTTAATGAACTTACTCTTGCCAAACTTTACTTATCTGCCACAAATGATAATTATAGACGTGTTCACCTTTAAACTTGGTTTCCTTGTGTGTCTGTGCTGCCATTTGCTAATAGATCTCTGAGTAATCTTACAGTACATTACATTCTGCAGCACCATATAGAGAGTGACGTCAGCAGTGCTATCAGACGACACTGCTAACATTGCCCTGACCCAGAAGTGCCAGTGGTCAGGATTTCAATTGTACTCATGCCTGAAAGGCACAGGTACAATTGATTACTGGAAGCCAGCGTATTCCACCTTTTATGATCCAGATTTCAGCAAACTACACCTGGCTCTAGGAACGGCTGCATTCCTCCCTAGGTGGGAGGGCAGAAAAATGTAGCCACCTAGAACACACCTTGGATCGGCCCATTGGCACTTGCCCTGCTTGCTGTGCCCAGGGCAAATGCCCTGCCTGCAATCCCCCACACGTGCCCTAATCAGGTTAACTCCCAGCGTCCACCATTTTTTACAGAATAAGGAGAGTTTCACACATCCGTGAAACATGGACCATGTTCAGATCATATATGTACTGTACATATGAAATGGTTAGCTTAGGTAGGGAGACCTGGCAGTCAGACCAGATCTTCCAGTCCAAGCACCGTTAATGTTTTGGGTGTGTGACACTCATCTCAAAAAGAGTTCTAACAGCACAATCCTCCTATTCCTACCTGTGCAAGTAAAATGTAATGGAAAATCCAGTAGACCTTCATTTTGATGCAATAGATGTGCAATAAAGAGATTCATTTGTTTCTGGAGTCATCTGCAGTCTTGTCAATGTAATTCTGAACTTTATAGAATGCAAATACTATGTAGGAATGTATCATATTTAGGAACATACTGCTACAAAATGGTTATAGAAAACCTCAGGCAGTTTATTTCTATGAGATTGGTCTTCATACCAGAAATAGCAACTGTAAACTGCAGAAGTTTTCTTAATTGGGTTTCTTTTATCGCTTCAACTGTACCGCCAATTACAATAGATGCACCAAACTTTATTATGCATTTTATGATAATATCAAATACTATCAAATTGTAATATTTTAATAGCCCTAATAGTTTATGCTACAGATGGAAGAGGACTTATAAGATTGCTATAGTCTTTTCAGTCACAGATGTTCATGTGTGAATGTAATCCTATAAAGTCATAACTAAAGTAATGTTCATGAGATTAACTAGTAAATAGAATACATCAGTAATTTAAGGTATAAATGCCTTAATATAAATGTATATGGTAATTTGTGTCATTCAAGAAATTCTAATTAATACTTACAATCGCCTCAATTTGTACAGTTTCTTAGGATCTGTTTACACAGCCCAAATGGTTGGCACCAAACATCTGCTAATTGGTAAACATTTACTGAACAGCATTTGATTAATAGCCTGTTTTCAGAAGCAGACTGCACATTGAATGATCTGTAGTAGATTGCAAAGTGCACATAGACTGCATTGTTCCTGACAGTGTGAATTCTGTTTACACAGGATAATACACCACTGAGAATGAAGATCTGTTGCTCTGCACAAAAGATTGTTTAACCAGATGAATTTTGTTTTAGACATCCACTTTTAAATATGATCATAGATCTTCAATGTTGTGACATATTTGATCATAAAATCAGCAAATACTAGACCTATAAATAAACAGGTGTACAAAATAGTCTAGCAACATGCAAATATTTCCTTCCTGGAGATGAGTCTCTGGCGTAGTCCATTCATTATGTCGAGATTAGAGAAGAGCAAATGTGACACCCCACCGGTCTGGTCGCCACAAAGGGGTACTGCACTCAATAAACAGGTGTGCTATCCCAATCCAAGAGGAAATGGGATGGTGATCCAAGGCCCCCACCAAACATATCCACACATCTTAGGACCCAGGGGACCATGGACAAACCCAGGGAGAGGGCCCACTCAAAAGGGGACAAGGGAAGAACAGACAGTGGGGAGTGAATTAGTGAGTAGTTAGTGAAGGAGTGAGAAAGCAAGCAAAATATGTGTGGAGCCCCGCACCGAGTGCGTCACAGGAGGGTATTACAGCCATAAATGCAGCAGCAATATTCTCTGACCCAGCAGTAATCTGGTTAACTTAGAGATCCATACTCTGCATGCCTCACTTAGTATAGAGGGCCAATCAAGGTCCTGGTGGGCGGAGTGCAAGGGTAGTGTGTAGTGGAAGTTTAATCCAGCTTAGAGAGCTTTAGCCTCGGGTCTGGAGAAGTAACAGCAACTTAGAAGACCTCTGCAGAATCCCAGCTCTGCAACCTAGGAGAGGGGGTTGCACACTCAGTGCAGCCCCCTGGCCACCTTCTACCGGCCATCTCCTCACTTTTATCACGGTTGAGCACCATTACTCCCGGTGCATTACAAACCGAACTTGGGCATCAACATGCGGGTCCAAAACCACCCCGCGCCCTTATACAGCCGGTTTGCTGGTATCGAAGCTAGCAGTAGTTCAGCTCTGCTATGCGAACCAGTAGAGTGGAGGAATAGCTCTACAGGAGCACCCCACCATCGCCAAATCCAGTCGTCTAACCAGCGGTGTACCCACCAAGGGACCCAAGGCTCCCCAAAGCATCCGGAATGTATACCCCGGATAGGGCATTCAATCAGCCTCCCTGTATCTGACCTGGTATTCCTGGGCGACAACGGCAACCTACTTAGATAGAATGGAGGAACACCGCGGATCTCTGAGGGACACCTATCACTGCTGAGTCCACCCGGTCCACTACCCGTTAACTGTATGCCATGTACTGCTTGCTGGTTACAGTAAATTACCCGTTACAGAGACTTACAGTGTCCGTGCTTCCTTATGACTACGTCCGTCTGCACACAAGGTAACCACAGCTGCCGCACAACATCTTAAGCAGCTCCTGTCTCTGGGGATCATCGCTTAGCCTGTGGGGAGCGTTCCATCTTGCTGCATTCCATCCCCCGGAGGCCTCGCAGCGTTGATAAAGTTACCGAACTATTCATAGGTGGCGTCACGAAACAATTAACCCTTTAATCTGTCCCCGCAAGACGTCTTCAACTTTTTGATCTGCACTCAACCGGGCCCCACTACCGGCAGGCGCGGTCCATCCGTGACAAGGAGGAAGAAGCTACTGCCTGTCTAAACCGGAGTCCCGGCCACGGTGAGTCATATGCAGGCTGAAGAAGGGGAACAGAAAAAACCCCAGGGGCACAGGTGAAGAGAGAATCAACCTGGGCACCCAGATCCAGGACTAAGATAGTCGGATGGAGGGGTTATTCAAGAATCAGGGAACCGGCCCTGAGTGTGACATGGATGCTGCAAGCCCAAACCACTAAACCGGAGGCCATACAGTCTACAGGAGTGATGGCCGCAACTCAACGCACCCGCTAAGATGGCAGCTGAACTAGGATCAGGAGACAGGTACCAGTTGCCCGACAGGCTGCTGGATCGGGGCACTTATATATATCCAAGGAATTACTATTAAATTGTAACCTTTATTAATACGTTTAAAAAAAAATGGAAACTATAGTTCCAACCACAGTAGTGCAACTGACTTTCCTGAAGGGGAGAAAGGGGGGGCCCCTGACCCTACCCTCTCCCTACCTGACAACAGAGTTTTATACACGTAAAAAAAACTATATGGTGTCCCCATTCCTCGGCAGCTGGCCCTACTAACCCTTACCCGATGTCTAAAGGTGCAGGCCCATTGGTACACTAAACACCCTTCCAGCAAAGTCTGATGTTATACATATACACTGGAGGGTATTACAAAAAAGGCTGTCCCCAGAGTTAAGGGTCTATCCCTATAACTTAGTGGCTTAGAAAAAATCACCACTTTTAGGACATGTATAAAACAGGTGTTTTAAGAGAATAACCCCTCTCGTCTTAAGGTTGTGGAGTTGTCACGTGTCACATAGTGCTGTTATTCAATTCCACAAATTCCTATACCAATATAAATATATTAGCACTAAACCTAACAATTGCTAGGTGAAAGATCGGGGCACTGCATGCGGAGGTACTGATAGGAGAGGTGAAGACATAGCACTGGGAGTGAGAGACCAGAGAACGGAGAGGCACACAAAGGTTCCTGGGCAAGCTATCACAATTCCTCGTTGACAGGCCAGGCTAAACTTGATAGAGAGAAGCGCCCAGTGGCCGATTGCAACAGAAGGGAGTAAACTGGGTACTAAATTCCAACACTGTGTGAGACTGTGTTATTCCCTGCCTGCAGAGCTGCCGACTGCCACAGCAAACGAGGTAAAGAGGCCAAACGTGAATCCGGCCTGACAAAGCCATCGCAATTAAAGACATCTGCCCCAAGGTTCCCGCTCCACCTACGGGGAGCAACGACATCAAGCTGCCATCCCAACAACCCCAGAGTTCTGACCCGCAGTGTT
This sequence comes from Allobates femoralis, assembly GCA_033576535.1. Lineage (NCBI taxonomy): Eukaryota > Metazoa > Chordata > Amphibia > Anura > Aromobatidae > Allobates > Allobates femoralis. Next base: position 362,921,755 of record JARQOC010000004.1, read on the forward strand.
GGTTATTACTAACTGAAAATCGTAGGTGGGGTCACGAGCATTGCCCCTATAAACTTTATTCGCATCCAACACATCCCAGAACCTGATCCCCAGGCAGACAGTACACTGACTCTCCCGGGGTCACGGAAGCTGGGTCTCGACCCCTGTGACTCCCCAGGCAGAACTGATAGCCCAGATCTGAGTACCCCACGGCTCAGGGGGTTGGATGAGTCAACTTCTGGCATCACGAACAGGATGCGAACAGCCCAGTGAAACCGGGTCTAGAGCGCCTTAAAAAAGACTGTTATGGGACTGTACATGTTTTTGAAAATGGCGACCATGGAGAACTGACACCATGTGCTGGCCTGGGGGCATGCCTCGGCCCTCCATCATGGGATGGGTCGGCACAAGGCATGAAAGAGCAGGCCCGTCCCAAATGTCAGCAGAAAACTAAGGAGTGAGCGATGGTTGGAAGGGCAGGGTCGAAGAACAAGAAGGCAGAAAAGAAATGAGAGGAGAGAGTGTGGTGTGCGGCGCAGGGAAGATGGCGACAAGGGGTTATGAGAACCCAGTGGGCGGGAAGAATGGAGTAGGCATACACGTTGATGGGGAGTGGAGCACGGACCTTTCCCTGCCGGTAGACCCAGAATTTTGGAGCGCCACACTGAAAGACCTGACCGTGCAACTCACTTGGGTCCAGGGTTGGACTTTCAAGAATTAGAGGAAGAACATAGTGGTGCCGATCACCAAGAGATCAACAGGCTCGAGAACCCCAGCACTATTAAGAGGGAAATCGGGAATCGAGAATCCAAAGCAAATGACCAGTCATGCCGCTGTCCAAGTTGAGATTGATTCCTTGCAAGTACCCGAGCCAAGTTTACGGACAGAGTGATGGAGAGTAGGAAAAGGACCCAGTAGAGCCCGCGGAAACAGAGGTCAAGCCGATCCACTGAGTATGACGGCAGGAGGAGCTCGCAGATCTTCAAGCTGCTGCTCGGATGAGAAAGGCACGTGTGAGAAGTGAGGCCGAGCCTGACGAGATGGAGGACTACTGGTGCCAGAGACAAGCCGCTGAGGAGAATGAAAGACGGCAACGCCAGGGAGATGATGGGCCCAGAAGAAAAAGAACCTTAAAGAGAAGGACCGTGCTCGAAAGGCCTCTGCTACAGGCCCGACTTAGCAACACAGAGGAGAGGTGGTCAACTTGCACCTAACAAATGGGTGGGGGTTCATTAAAGAACCAGGTCTAGAAGAAGAGGTCTTCATGAGTCGACGGGATGTGGAGTCCTATTTGCCTAAGGGGCACCCAGGTAGAGACCTGTACCCAGGGGATGAGGTGAGCTACTTAGGGTACATTATTATTATTATTATTATTAGGTATTTATATAGCGCTATTAGGATACATGGCGCTTTACAAGTTAGAGGGTAGACAAAGACAAGTGATCGAAAAACGACAACACATCGACAAATCAATCATACGAGTACAATAGGGGCGGGGATCCTGTCCGCGAGGGCTCACAGTCTAGAGGGCGTGGGGAGGGAGACAGTAGGAGGGGGAGAGGTGAGATGGTGCAGTGGATTGGGTCTCAGTGTGTGTTGTAGGCTTGTAGGAAGAGGTGGGGAAGTGAGGATGGTATGCCCTTAGGGTGTACAAAGCACAGCCTCCTCTGCTCGCACAATAACTACAGTAAGAACTATAAAGGATATGTGTATTGTACAAAGTTACTGGTTATTATGCATAGTTGCTAGTAATGGATAATGCGTAGTTGATTGGATAGGTACCCGTAGATTTTAGAATAATAATAAACAATAACTGCCGAGAGAAAAAGGACAATTATAGCGTAGGATAAGGTGCCGTGTGAGTGTTAAAAGACAATATGGACACTCTGAAACCTGGAACTGAAACCCTTTTGCATGCATATATACCGTATATGTTTTTTTTCCATTTCTTTGTTTTTATATTTTTATAACTAGAGTAAGTTTTGTTATGCAACGTTAAAGTACCGTACCTCCCGCTAATGGAAGTTGAAGCATTCATGTATTGTTTAAATGTTTATGCATGCATATAAAAACCCAAAAAATTTAGAATTTTGTGTAACATTCTAATAACCTATGGGTCGCTCAGGGGAAAAGGGGGAAAGTGGCGCCCTGTTGTGAATTCATTGATGAAGAATTCTGGTTGTGAGCTCCCTCCTGTGGTTGTTGTGCGTAATGCAGCTGGCTGTGTTTTGGAGAGTTCCTCAGCTGATCCTGATGATTGGCAGTCTGCTTCGGATTGGAGCATATAGGTGGTTGAAACTGATCAATCTCTGCGAGTTGTAATTATCACTGGAGGTGACCCCAACTCTCCTTGCTTGCTTCCTGCTCTGCTGAATCCTTGCAAGTTAAGTGAATGGGTTTTTGTTATTTTGTGGCACACATGTTGTGTGCATCAGGATCTGCTTATTTCTTGTCTTGCTCTAAGTTGTAGGTTGATATTTAGTCTGCATATTTGTTTACCTGCTCTCAGTTAGGAAGTTTTCTTCCTAGTTATGAATTGCTATTCACTGTTGTCTGCGGCTTCCAGTTCTGCTGGTGTTAGAACCTATTTATTCTAGTTTGATTCACAGACGTTCTTGCAGATATAGAGGGCGCGAGTCTTAGCAGACTCAGGGTTATTTTTTGGTACTATCTACTGTTGGAGGTTTTTGATAGTATTTTTAATACTGAGAGCAATAGTATTCCATCCTGACCTTACTATCTAGCTAGTGTGGCCTCTTTTGCTGAACTCTATTATCTGCCTGTGTGTGTTTTTCCTCTCTTGTTTACCAGTCAATATCTATGGGGGGCTTGCTATTCTTTTGGGGTTCTGTTCTGAGGCAAGGTAGACTTTCCTGTTTCCATATTTAGGGGTAGCTAGTTCTCCAGCCATGTCGAGGTGTCTAGGGCATGGTTATTTACATCCTACGGCTACTTCTGGTTGTGGTATTTAGTCAAGGACTGCGGTCAGTACAGTTGTCAACTAGTTCTTTGAAGTCTGTTTATGTTACCCTTAGGTCATCGGATCATAACTACAACTGGCCATAAAGACAAAAATGAGTTACGTGCATCTCATCAGCAGGGAAAAGAGGTGGTGAGGCATTTTTTTTTCTGTAGTTTGTTTATTTTTTCTTTCCTCTTTTTCTTCGAGTGACTGTGGAGTCTTGTGCCAGTATTAGTGTCCAGGAACTACCTTCTTGTTTAGACCAGCTTGCTGCTAGGGTACAGGGAATTTCTGATTATATTGTTCAGATTTCAGTTTTGGAACCGAAAATTCCTACTCCGAATTTGTTTTTTGGTGACAGGTCCAAATTTTTGAGTTTCAAAATTAATTGTAAATTGTTTTTTGCTCTGAGACCTCGGTCCTCTAGTGATTCCATTTAGCAGGTTAAAAATTTTATCTCCCTGCTGCGTGGTGATCCGCAGGATTGGGCATTTTCTCTCGATTTTAGGGATCCAGTTTTACTTACTGCGGACACCTTTTTTCAGGCTTTGGGTTTACTTTATGATGAACCCAACTCTGTGGATCAAGCTGAAAAGACCTTGTTGGCCCTGTTTCAGGGTCAAGAGGAGGCGGAATTGTATATTGCAAATTCTGAAAATGGTCTCTGTTAACTAAATGGAATGATGATGCTTTGGCTGCGCTTTTCAGAAAGGGTCTTTCTGACTCCATTAAGGATGTTATGGTGGGGTTTCCTACGCCTTCGGGTCTGAACGATTCTATGTCCTCGGCCATTCAGATTGACCGGCATCTGTGGGAGCGCAGAACTGTCCGCTCAGGAATGTTGTCCTCAGAGCAGATTCCTGAGCTGATGCAGTGTGATAGGATTCTATCTCGAACTGAAAGACAAGGATTTAGACGCTAGAATAGGTTGTGTTTTTACTGTGGAGATGCTTCTCATGTTATTTCTGTCTGTCCCAAGCAGGCACAGAGGATTGCTAGTTCTTTTACCATCAGTACTATACAACCTAAGTTTTTATTATCTGTGTTTTTGATTTGTTCCTTGTCATCATTTTCTGTGATGGCATTTGTGGATTCAGGCGCTGCCTTAAACTTGATGGATTTTGAGCTCGCCAGGCATTGTAGCTTCCCTATGCAGCCATTGCGGGACCCTATTCATTTAAGGGGCATCGATGCTATGCCTTTGGCTCAAAATAAGCCTCAGTTTTCAATGCAGTTGACGATGCGCATGGCACCAGCTCATCAGGAGGATTGTCGATTTCTGGTTTTGCATAATCTGCATGATTTGGTTGTGCTGGGTTTTCCGTAGTTGCAGGTCCATAATCCAGTTTTGAATTGGAAGTCTATGTCCGTGACTAGCTGGGATTGTCAGGGGGTACATGATGTCATTCCTTTGATGTCTATCTCTTCTTCGCCCTTGTAGATTCTGAACTTTCTGTCTGATTTTCAGGATGTTTTTGATAAGCCCAAGTCCAGTTTTCTTCTGCTACACAGGGAGTGCGATTGTGCGATTGATTTGGTGCCAGGCTGTAAGTTTCCTAAAGGTTGACTTTTCAACTTGTCTGTGCCTGAACATGCTGCTATGCGGAGCTATATTAAGGATTCTTTGGATAAAGGACATATTCGCCCGTCTTCTTCGCCATTGGGGGCGGGGTTCTTTTTTGTTGCTAATAAAGATGGCTCCCTGAGACCCTGTATTGATTATCGCCTCTTGAATAAGATCACAGTTAGGGATGGGCGAGTACCATAATATTCGGAATCGCTATACCCGCAACGAGTAGGTAGCGGTACTCGCTACTCGTTGCGAGTATAGCGATTCCGAATACTTTTGAGGTGTATCAAGAGATACACTGCAAAAGTCCTGTAAAATAAAGGAAAAGTGGTTAAAAAATAAAAAAATCGGATACTCTCCTTAACCGACGGATGTACCGGGACCAGCCGATGCACATCCATTCATGTAAAAGGACCTTTCACTCTCTCACCCAATCAGATGGCTGGGAGAGATCTGGCCAATCAGATGCCGCCACGTCACAATGATCTAATCGCTAGCGGCCACCTGATTGGTCAGATGGAAAGGTCCTCGGTGTACCTGAGAGGACCTTTCCATCTGGCCAATCAGGTGGCCTCTAGCGATTACGTCATTGTGACGTGGCGGCATCTGATTGGCCAGATCTCTCCCAGCCATCTGATTGGGTGAGAGAGTGAAAGGTCCTTTTACATGAATGGATGTGCATCGGCTGGTCCCGGTACATCCGTCGGTTAAGGAGAGTATCCGATTTTTATATTTTTTAACCACTTTTCCTTTATTTTACAGGACTTTTGCAGTGTATCTATTGATACACTGCAAAAGTATTCGGTACTTGCTACTCCCGAGTAATCCTAATTTACTTGGCGAGTAGCGAGTACACGAATACCGCTACTATTCGGCGAGTGCCGGAATAGTAGCGAGTAGACTCGCCCATCCCTAATCACAGTCAAGTTTCAATACCCTCTACCTTTGATTTCCGACTTGTTTTCTAGGATTAAGGGGGCATGTTGGTTTACTAAGATTGAGCTTAGGGGGACATATAATCTAGATTGTATCAAGCAGGATCACAAATGGAAAACGGCGTTTAATACGCCTGAAGGCCATTTTGAATATCTCATGATGCTGTTTGGGCTTACTAATGCTCCATCCGTTTTTCAGTCCTTTATGCATGACATATTTTGGGAGTTTATTGACAAGTTCCTGATTGTGTATTTGGATGATATTTTGATTTTTTTCAGATGATTGGAATTCTCATGTGGCACAGGTCAGGACTTTCTTTCAGATCGTTCGTGACTTTGTATGTTAAGGGGTCTAAGTGTTTCTTTGGAGTCCAGAAGGTTTCTTTTTTGGGCTTCATTTTGTCTCCTTCGTCTATTGAGATGGATCCTGTTAAGGTTCAGGCTATTCATTGGGTTCAGCCCACGTCTGTGAATAGTCTTCAGAAATTTTTGGGTTTTGCTAATTTTTATCGTCGGTTCATTGCAAATTTTTCCAGCATGGTTAAACCGTTAACCAATTTGACTAAGAAGGGCACTGATGTGGAGCATTGGTCCCCTGCGGCTGTTTTCGCCTTTCAGGAGCTTAAAAGACGGTTTACTTCTGCTCCTGTGTTGTGACAACCGGATGTCTCTCTTCCGTTTCAGGTGGAGATTGATGCCTCTGAGATTGTTGCGGGGGGCCGTTTTGTCTCAGAGAGATCCTGTTGGTTCCTTTAGATGAACCCTTGTGTGTTCTTTTCCCGTAAATTTTTGCCCGCTGAACGCAATTATGATGTTGGCAATTGGGACTTGCTGGCCATGAAGTAGGCATTTGAGGAGTGGTGACAGTGACTGGAGGGGGGCTAAGCATCGTTTTGTGGTCTTGACTGGTCACAAGAATCTGGTTTATCTCGAGTCTGCCAAGAGACTGAATCCTAGGCAGGTTGAATGGTCATTGTTTTTTACTCATTTTGATTTTGTGGTCTCATACCTCCCTGGTTCTAAGAATGTTAAGGCTGATGCTCTCTCACAGTTTTTTGGCTGATTCTCTTGAAGTCTTGGCGCCGATCGGCATTCTGAAGGAGGGGGTTGTTCTTTCTGCTATTTCCCCGATTTACAACTTGCTCTTCAGGAATTTCAAGCGGATAGACCTGAGAGATGTCCTGTGAGGAAATTGTTTGTTCCTGCCGGTGCAATACTAACGTTATTTCTGAGGTTCACTGTTCTGTGCTGGCCGGTCATCCTGGCACCTTTGGTACCCGGGGTTTGGTCAGTAGATCTTTTTGGTGGCCTTCCTTGTCCCAGGATGTGTGTTCTTTTGTGTAGTCCTGTAGGACTTGTGCGCGGGCCAAGCCTTGTTGTTCCAGGGCTAGTAGGTTGCTTTTGCCCTTACCTGTACCTGATCGGCTGTGGATGCATATTTCTATGGAGTTTGTTTCTGGCCTTCCTGTTTCCCAGAGGATGACTGTTATATGGGTAATTTGTGACAGGTTTTCTAAGATGGTTGATTTGATTCCTTTGTCTAAATTGCCTTCTTCTTCGGAATTGGTTCCATTGTTTTTTCAGCATGTTGTTCATTTGCATGGTATTCCGGAGAATATTGTGTCTGACAAAGGTACCCAGTTTGTTTATTGGTTTTGGAGGACATTCTGTGCTAAGCTGGGTATTGCTTTGTCTTTTTCTTCTGCACTTCATCCCCAGCCTAATGGTCAGACTGAGAGAACTAATCAGACTTTGGAGACTTATTTGAGATGCTTTGTGTCTGCGGATCAGGATGATTGGGTTGTCTTCTTGCCTTTGGCCGAGTTTGCGCTTAATAATCGGGCGAGTTCTGCTACTTTGGTTTTGCCCTTCCTTTGTAATTTTGGTTTCCACACTCATTTTTCTTCGGGGCAGGGTGCGCCTTCTGCCTGTCCGGGTGTGGATACTGTGGTTGATTGGCTATGGCAGATTTGGGATTGTGTGGTGGACAATTTACATCAGTCTCAGGAGACGGCTCAAAGTTTTGCTAACCGTTGTTGGTGTGTTGGTTCTCGGCTTCATGTTGGGGATTTGGTTTGGTTGTCATCCCGCCATGTTCCTCTGAAGGTTTCTTCTCCTAATTTCAAGCCTCGGTTCATTGGTCCTTACAGGATTTCTGAAATTATTAATCCTGTCTCCTTTCGGTTGGCGCTTCCGGACTCCTTTGCGATTCATAATGTCTTCCATAAATCCTTGTTGAGGAAATATGTTGTGCCCATGGTTCCCGCTGTGGCTCCTCTGGATCCAGTCTTGATTGATGGTGAGTTGGAGTATGAGGTTGAGAAGATTTTGGATTCCTGTCTTTCGAGACGGAGGCTCCAGTACCTTGTTAAATGGCAGGAGGATAATTCTTGGATTTTTGCCTCGGAGGTCCATGCCCCTGACTTGGTTCGTGCTTTTCATCTGGCTAATCCTGGTAAGCCTGGGGGCTCTGGTGAGGGTTCAGCGACCCCTCCTCAAGGGGGGCTACTGTTGTGAATTCATTTATGAAGAATTCTGGTTGTGAACTCCCTCCTGTGGTTGTTGTTGGTGATGCAGCTGGCTGTGTTTTGGAGAGTTTCTCAGCTGATCCTGATGATTGCCAGTCTGCTTCGGATTGGACCATATAGGTGGTTGGAGCTGATCAATCTCTGCCAGTTGTAATTATTCCTGGAGGTGTCCACATCTCTCCCTGGTTTCTTCCTGCTCTGCTGAATCCTTGCAAGCTAAGTGAATGGGTTTTTGTTATTTTGTGGCACACATGTTGTGTGCTTGAGGATCTGCTTATTGCTTGTTTTGCTCTGAGTTGTAGGTTGATATTTAGTCTGCATATTTGTTTACCTGCTCTCAGTTAGGAAGTTTTCTTCCTAGGTATGAATTGCTATTCACTGTTGTCTGCGGCCTTCAGTTCTGCTGGTGTTAGAACCTATTTATTCTAGTTTGATTCACAGAAGTTCTTCCAGATATAGAGGGTGTGAGTCTTAGCAGACTCAGGGTTATTTTTTGGTACTATCTGCTGTTGGAGGTTTTTGATAGTATTTTTAATACTGATCGCAATAGTATTGCATCCTGTCCTTACGATCTAGCTACTGTGGCCTCTTTTGCTAAACTCTATTATCTGCCTGTGTGTGTTTTTTGTCTCCTGTTTCCCAGTCAATATCCATGCAGGCTTGCTATTCTTTTGGGGTTCTGCTCTGAAGCAAGATAGACTTTCCTGTTTCCATCTTTAGGGGTAGCTAGTTCTCCGGCCGTGTCAAGGTGTCTAGGGCATGGTTAGTTACATCCCACGGCTACTTCTAGTTGTGGTATTTAGTCAGAGACTGCGGTCAGTAAAGTTGTCAACTACTTCTGTGAAGTCTGTTAATGTTACTTCTAGGCCATCGGATCATAACAGCGCCCCACTGGACTTTTCACCACAAAGGGGTACTGCATTTAATAAACGGGTTTAGTATCCCAGTCCAAGAGGAAATGGGATGGTGAACCTAGGCCCCCACCAAACAAACTCACACACCGTAGGACCCAGGGGACCATGGGTGAACCCAGGGGGAGGGTCCAGTCAAAAGGGAACAAGGGCAGAACAGACAGTGGGGAGTGATTTAGTTAGTGAGTAGTTAGTAGTTAGTGAAGGATTGAGAAAGCAAGCAAAGTGTGTAGGTGAGAGAAGGGGACAGAGAAAACCCCAGGGGCACAGGTGGGGAGAGAGGCAGCCAAATCCGTTACTAAGATAGTCTCATGGAGAGGTTGGTCAAGAATCAGGGAATCGGCACTGAGCATGGCATGGATGCTGTAAACCCAAACCACCGAACCAGAGGCCACGCAGTCTACAGGAATGGTGGGCGCATCCCAACGCATCCGCTGAGAAGGTATTGGAACTAGGGTCAGGAAAGAGGTACCAGTCGCTCGACAGGACCCATGGCTGGTAGATCGGGGCACTGCATGCGGAGGCACTGATAGGAGAGGCAAAGACATAGCGCTGGGAGTGAGAGACCAGAGAACGAAGAGGCACTCAAAGGGTTCTGGGCAAGCTATCCCAATTCCTCACAGACAGGCCAGATACTTGGTATAGAGAAGCGCCCTGTGGCCGATTGCAACAGAAGGGAGTAAACCGGGTACAAAATTCCAACACTGTGCGAGACTTTGCTATTCCCTGCCTGCGGAGCCGCCAACTGCCAGAGCAAATGAGGTAAAGAGGCCCAGCGTGAATCCTGCCTGACAAAGCCATCGCAATTAAACACATCTGCCCCAAGGTTCCCGCTCCACCTACAGGGAGCAATGACATCAAGCTGCCATCCCAACAACCCCAGAGGTCTGACCCGCAGCGTCAGTTCTTACTAACCGAACACCATAGGTGGCCTCACGTACATTCCCCCTATAAACTTTATTCCCATCCAACAGATCCCAGAACCAGATCCCCAGCCAGACAGTACACTGATTCTCCCTGGGGTCACGGAAGCCAGGTCTCACGCCTGTGATTCCCCCTGCAGAACTGATAGCCCGGTTCCGAAAACCCCAATGCCTGGGGTTGGGCGAGTCACAAACCTTTTGAAGTTCAGGTTTGGGTCTGTTCGCCGAATGGGGATATGCTCACCAAATAGATCAGCAAACAGTTTACCGAACTTCTAAACTCCAATCAAATCAATGGGAGGCAAAATCAAGGACCTAGAAAACACCTTAAAAAAAGCTGCCAAACACAGTTCAAACTGTTTTACAGTGGACCCCCGCTGTTTTGGCAAAAATATTAGCTTACTAGACCTTTACTAACTAAGCTTCAGCGCTGCCTAGCATCCTGCTTCCGGGCCCACTCATGAACCCCACTGCTTACCACCTGTGGATTGGTTAAAGTTAGCCATGCCCACCCTCTCTCCCGGTGTCTGTGATTGGTTGCAATTATGGCAACCAAATTGAATTCAGATTGCTGTAAGAATAAATAAATAATTATAAAAATGGGTGTGTGCATTGCAGTATGTCTGAATGCCAGCCAAGGTACTCAGGAAGCTGAGTGCTGTGATTCTAAGCATGGTGAGGGCCAAGTGTTTTGGGCCCCCAAAACTAAAAATTGCAGCCAAGAGCCACCTCAGAATTGGCACCTCTATGATAGGTGCAAAACTGTCAGTTACCCAGCTCTTCCAGTTACCCTGGTGCTGATGGCAGATTGAGTAATAAGGGGTTAATATCATCTGAGGATTAGCCATATGACACCAAGCACTAGATTGATAACATCAGGCCTATGTTAGTCCCAGTCATTATCAATCTATAAGTAAGTAAAAACACACAAACAGGAAAAAATAATTTATTTGGAATAAAACACACATACATCCCTGTTTACCCTCTTTACAGTATTACCCACAAAGCATACCATTTGATGGCAATCTACAGCCAGCACGAGTTGTTCCCCGATGAACCATCTTAGCTCAACTACATCTCGAAGAGTAGAGAGTCCAGAGACTTGTCCACTGGCAGCTGGATTCCTAAGCTGAGCGGTCACATCAGACAATTCATCTAAGGTCAGAGCAAACGTGGCTCTGCAGAGTTCTCAGATGAACTCTCTCACAGAACCACGATCACAGGCACAGCCGTGAGTTAGCCTGCTGCCCCAGGTGAACGGATAAGTGACTGCTCACAGGGATGTAGCAGCACTGCAGAACTTCTATGTAATTGCTTTATAATAAAGGATTTTTCTGTGTTTTTTTAACTATTTGGTCACTGGATTGGTAACGTGGGAGTATCATAGACACCTCAACATTACCAATTCAGGGTTAAATGACATCTGATAATACTGATAATATCTGTCATTAACCCCTTCTATTACCCCAGCTGCCGCTGCACCAGGGCAGTGGGAAGAGCTGGGGAAAAGCACCGGGATTAGGCTGAGGTCACACATAGAAATCCGTTTTTGGAAGTGATTTCCATGACAAATCCGTTTTTTTTTGGGTGCTTTTTGAGCCTCCTGCATCCCTGAACATTTTTGGACTTAGTCATTTTTTGACCAAAATTCAAGAAAAAACAGATCCGTTTTTTTAAGGCACCCAAAAAAACTAAATCCGTTTTTCCATAGGGCCCATGTTAAAATTTTTTTTTTTTTAAAAACGTACCCCAAAAAAGTTGCTAGCAATGTTTTTGGCTCAAAAACGTACATAGCAATGTTTTTAGGTGCAGAAAAAAACGGACAGGGTGTTTATTACATCCAATCCGTTTTTCTATCAGTTTTTGGACTTAGAAAAAAAAAATGCCAAAAATTAAGCCAAAAACAGACCAAGGGCTTATGTGTGACCCCAGCCTTAGCCCGCTACTTTTGTTATGGTGAGGGCCCATGAAAGATAGCCCTTAACACTCTGAGAATACCAGACACCAGCTTTATCTTGACTGGTAATCCAAAGTGGGGGTACTCTACGTCATTTTTTTTTTTTATTATTTTATAATTTATAAATAATTAATTTGAAAAAATAGCTTGGGGTGACCTCTGTTTTGGATTACTAACCAAAGATAAGCCGCCTAGATGGCAATGAAAAATAGGGGGGACCCTACATCTTTTTATTATTATTATTATTATTATTATTTTTTATTTTTTTTTTTGCTAAACACAAGACTAAAACACTCTTTAGTTCAATATTAACCCCTCCCTTGATGTATTACAATGTCAAGGGTCAGGTTCCAGTGTTTGGCGCTCGCATCAAATACCTGACATCTCAGCTGATCTCATCAGTTGAGATGTCGGGCCTCCAGCAATGATCGGATCTGGGATCTGATCAATTCAGTGCTATTAACCCCCTGGATCCCGCTGTCATTCACTGATCCAAAATCGCCGCGGGGGGGGGGGGGGGAATGCACTGTTGTTCACCTGCACCGTAGATCCTGTGATATTGTGGCGCCCCACTAAGAGTTCGTCACAAAAGGGTACTACACCCCTGACTGAAGGTGTCGTATTCTTTGTTTTAGTAATGAGTAGGATAATCCTGAAGCTCCATCCACCACATGCAACACCTAGTGTTAGAGGACCAATTAGGCACCCGTTCTTAGGGTAACCGATCCTGGTGGGAGAAGAGGCTAGGGTATATAGCAGTGGGGACAGCAGCAAGGAGTTAGATCAAGCAATGAGTTAGAACAGAACAGAACCCAGGAAGAATAGAACAGCAGAGTGGGAAGTCAAGTCAATTCGAGACAAGAGAGAGAAGCTACAGAACAGGAGCTGCACAGAGTTGCGCAGCAGATGTAGCCGAGTGGAAAAAAAACAAAAGAGAACAAGAGTCATCTAACAGGGAGGGCACCTCAACCTGGTGACCCAAAAAAGAAAGGGGCAAAAGAGTAGAACGGGTAATCCAATACCCGCGCCCAGTCCAGACCCGGAGTACCGGCTCCGACGTGGTCCAGCAGGTTCATCCCTGAACCACAGAACCCGGAGTGGTCGCAGGCTTTATAGGAGCACGACTCACCAACTACCAACTACCGCAGCTATACCGGGAGCACCCACCATTGAAGGCCAGGGTCCGTGGGGAGAACTTATGTACGGTGGTGACCCAACCGAAGGCCCTCAGTGTTCCTAAATGGGTATAACAGAGCAGCGAAGAGAAGGGACAGACAGTGATAGAGAAGGACACCTGTGGAGCTTCAGAGGGACAATGCTCATTGCAAGAACCACCCGGTTCACTACCTGGCAATAAGATCTGCGTTACCTTGTATGCTGCAGAATGCCCGAGTAAATACCCATTCAGAGTCAGCAACGTGTCCGAGCTTTATTCCATGAACTGTTATTCACCTGCATTGCTTCACAGGAACGTCTGCGCTACCCTATTCCACCATTACAACTCACAGCCCCGGGGACCCTGCTCTTCCTGTAGGGAGCGACTCCATCTTGCTGCCGCCCATCACCCCGGAGGATCCAGCAGCGCCGGTACCATCACCGGAACCTACAGGTGGCCTCACAAACAAAAACTTTATTCCTTTTTATTATTTTATTTTTCCCCTTTTTCATTGACCAGCAGGCTCACAGCCTCAGGCACCGCCACCTGTGACCTCCAGACTGCGCCTGATACCTGAGTCCCCTGGCCTGGGTGAGTCAATATCACAAGATCTCCGCTGCTCACGTGTTAGCCTGGGGTCCTGCCGAGACCTCGGAAGCTATCATTGAGCAAGCGCTGCCAACCACTCACAGTGCGAATTTGTTACAGGTGATGCATGCAGCTCTGGACCTGTCACAAGCAATCAACCTGTGCAGCAGTGTGCCTCCCTATGGGGGTGTGAAAAATGGAGAATAAATTAATAAAATAAGTTTTTACAAACATGAAAAAAAAAGTTCAAATCACCCCCCTTTTCCCCCAAAATAAAATAAAACAAAAGGATTAAAAAAATGTAAAAAATACACATATTTGGTATCGTTGCGTTCAGAAACACCCAATCTATCAAGATATAAAATCAATTGAGAGCCATAAACTGTGTAACGGAAAAAAAAGGTCCAAACGCCAAAATTAAGTTTTTTTGGTCGCCGCAACAATAGCAGGTAATCAAAACAACGCATCCGCCCAAAAATGGTATCATTAGAATGTCAGCTCAAGAAGCAAAAAATAAGCCATCACACAACTCCACAAAAAGTGTGATTCTTTTTTCCTTCAAAATTCAGAATTTTTTTCACCATTTAGATACCAGTAAAAGTATACATGTCTATTAACAGGTAATTGCACTTTGTTTGCATTTGTAATTTTTTTCCCATTTCCCTTTACACTATATGGTAAAATAAATAATTGCATCTAAAAGTACAACTCATCCATATTGACGGAAAATTAAAAAAAGTTATAGCTCTTGGAAGCAGGGGAGCAAAAAACGAAAATGAAAAACGAATAATCGCCAGGTGGTGAAGGGGTTAAAGACACTGAAGGGTGGAAGCTTACAATATATAGGGAATGGGACATTATATAGCTGTTTGACATCTATCCATCTATGTCTAAATCTATTTTCTCCATCTATCTATGAATCTATGGCTAGGGTCACATTAGCGTTGTACCACTAGCCTGCCGGATTCCGGTTTCAACTTAGCAATTTTTCCATCACCGCATAGCGTTACCGCTATGCGGTGCTGGAAAACGCTGCCCTTAGTTACCCGGTGTTTACCTGCACGACCTGTCACACAAGCAGCGGCTCGGAGTGCGGTTTACAGCGCCGCACAGGAAACGTTGCAGACACGGTTTCCTGTGCGGCGCTGTAAAACGCCCTCCGAGCCGCTGCCTGTGTGACAGGTCGTGCAGGTAAACACCGGGTAACTAAGGGCAGCGTTTTCCAGCACCGCATAGCGGTAACGCTATGCGGTGATGGAAAAATTGCTAAGTTGAAACCGGAATCCGGCAGGCCAGGGTCCAACCGCAAATGTGACCCTGGCCTATCTCTAATTTCTCTTAGTTAAAAAGAGAAATCAGGCCCTGACCTTGTTGCATTGAGGTCCTGTGTGCAGAGGCATTCATGGATCTGGGTTGCTCAGCTGTAGATGCAGGGATCAATTAAGAACTTAGGAAGAAAGCAGCGGTACTCCAAGACCCTTTATTCCATGAACAGCTTTATTCCAGAAAGTTTACATCGGTGGGTGCAGGGAAGGGAGGACGGAGGGACTCTATCTACTATCTATCTATCTATCTATCTATCTATCTATCTATCTATCTATCTATCTATCTATCTCTAGTGGGGGAAATAAGTATGTACATTTGTCAACTGACAAAGACATGAACAGTCTATAACTTTAAGGAAAGGTTAATTTTAACAGTGAGAGATAAAATATCAAAAATAAAATATAGAAAATCACATTGTCTAAATTATTTAAATGTATTTGCCTTTTTCAGAGAGAAATAAGTATTTGATTTCCTACCAACCATTAGGAGTTCTGGCTCCTGCAGACCAGTTAGGGTGGTTTCACACTACGATTTTGTGCCTGTCCGTGGGATCCGACTTTGAAGGAGGATCCCACGGACAGGCACGGATCCACACGGATCCCTGCAATCGGATGGCATATAGCCATCTGATCTGCAGGATCCATGTAGATCCTGCGGTCCCCTGTCTCTCCCTACTCCTGCCTCCTCCATCTTCTTCCCTCTCCTATTCTATATGCTATGCCCCTGCTATTCTATTCTGTGTCCCCCGCTTCTCTATCCTCATCTATCCCTATCCTGTCCCCTGTCCTCTTCCCTGTCCTCTTCCCTGTGTGTAAAAAAAAAACATATACATCACCTCTCACCGGCTCCAACGCTGCAGCACCATCAGGACTGAAGGACCTGTGATGATGTCACAGATCCGGTCACATGACCTGTCAGCTGACCGGATCTGTGACATCATCACAGGCTCTTCAGTTCTGATGGTGCTGCAGCGTTGGAGTCGGTGAGAGGTGATGTATACTCCCGGAGGAGTTTTTTTTTTTTACACACACAGAAGAGGACAGGGAAGAGGACAGGGGACAGGATAGGGATAGATGAGGATAGAGAAGCGGGGACACAGAATAGAATAGCGGGGGCACAGCATATAGAATAGGAGAGGGAAGAAGATGGAGGAGCAGAAACAGGGAAAGACAGGGAGTACGGAGCCGACATCGGATCCGAGGTGAACTCGGATCCGATGTCCATAGGCTCCCATGCTGTGGGCCCTCGGATCAGCATCGGATCAGCAGTGATCCGATGCTGTCCGATGTGAGTCACGGACACAAAATCGTAGCAGGCTACGATTTTGTGCCCGTAATTAAATCGGATGGGATCGGATGGTGCCAAAATCAGAAGCCAATAGTGGCACATCCAATCCCATCCGATGCCCATAGGGGGACATGGGATCCGATTTCAGATCCGATTGTATTAGTTTTGAAACGGATACAATCGGATGACCGAAAATCGTGTTGTGAAAGCAGCCTTAGGCGCTCGTAATCAACTTGTTATCTTGATTAAAGATAGCTGTCTTAAAATGGTCACCTGCATAAAAGACTCCTGTCCACACATTCAGTTAATCAGTCAGGCTAATCTCTGCAACATGGTCAAGACCAAAGAGCTTTCTAAGGATGTCAGGGACAAGATCCTAGACCTGCACAAGGCTGGAATGGGCTACCAAACCATAAGTAAGATGCTGGATGAGAAGGAGACAACTATTGGTGCCATAGTAAGAAAATGGAAAAAATACAAAATGACATCGATCTGAGGCTCCATGCAAAATGCCACCTCATAGAGTTTCCAGCATCACGAGGAAGGTCAGAGATCAGGCTAAATCTACACAGGGGGAAAACTTCTTAATGATCTCAAGATAGCTGGGACCACTGTCACCAAAGAAAATCATTGTTAACACATTATGCCGTAATGGGTTAAAAGCTGCAGTGCCCACAAATTCCCACTGCTCAAGAAGGCACAAGTGCAGGCCCATATGAAGTTTGCCAATGAACACCTTGGTGATTCTGAGAGTGATTGGGAGAAGGTGCTGTGCTCAGATGAGACAAAAATTGAGCTCTTTGGCATTAACTCAACTCGCGATGTTTAGAGGAAGAGAAAAGCTGCCCATGAACCAAGGAACAGCATCCCCAAAGTCAAGCATGACAGTGGAAACATAATGTTTTGGGGGTGGTTCTCTGCTAAGGGCATAGGACTACACAGCATCAATGGGACAATGGATGGAGCCATGTACAGAAAAATCCTGAGTCACAACCTTCTTCCCTCTGCCAAGACATTAAAAATGATTCCTGGCTGGGTCTTCCAGGACAATAACCTAAAAACATACAGCCAAGGCAACCAAGGAGTGGCTCATAAAGAAGCACATTAAGGTCATGGAGTGACTTATGGAGGGATCTAAAACTCCGAATTGACAAGCGACAGCCTCAAAATCTTAATCACTTAGAGATGATTTGCAAGGAGGAGTGGACCAAAATTCCTCCTGACATGTGCGCAAACATCATCATCAACTACAAGAAACGTCTGACTGCTGTGCTTGCCAACAAGGGTTTTGCCACCAAGTATTAAGTCTTCTTTGCCAGAGGGATCAAATACTTACTTCTCTCTGCAAAATGTAAATACATTTATAAAATTTAGACAATGTGATTTTCTGGATTTTTTAATATTCTATCTTTCACTATTAAAATTAACCTACCCTTAAAATGATAGACTGTTTATGACTTTGTCAGTGGGCAAACTTACAAAATCAGCAGTATCTATTTATCTATCTATCTATCTATCTATTTATCTATGTAGTCAAAAAACGGACAGCAGCACATCCTTTCCAGTGATAATCATGTGGATTTATTCCTGGACTACGACGTTTCGGCTAGACAACAGCCTTTCTCAAGCACTCCTGGAAAGGATGTGCTGCTGTCCGTTTTTTGACTATATCTAATACCTTGGTGATGGTAGGAAAGCTTGCACCCGACTTTTTTACATAGTGCTGTTCCAATTTTTTGCTATTTCATATCTATCTATCTATCTAGAAAAAAAATTCTGCAGCACTCAGCTACTACCAATGATGCACATATGCTAACAAGCTGTATATATTTGAGGAAAAAATTAAAAAACTTACGTTTTTTAAAAAAACTCAAAAATTCTTATTTTTTTATTTTTGGAGTTCTTAGTACATACATTGGCCAATGTCTAGTTGCTCATCAACTGCGACAAAGTGACCCCAGGTCTGATGAGTCCTAACATTGACATCCCTGTCCTCCTTTTCCTCCCTGTCCCACTTCTAAGTAGACGGACACCATCTCAACCTTAGAACACATTGTGTCTGTGAGTGCTGTGCAGATTTTTCTGTTGTGTATCATATAGAGTTACTGGCTCCATGTCTGCAATTTGCACCCTCATCACCTACAGGTGGTCTAAGGTTGAGATGGTGTCCACCCACTTAGAAGTGGGACAGGGAGGAAAAGGAGGACAGGGATGTCAACGTTAGGACTCATCAGACCTGGGGTCAATTTGTCGCAGTTGATGAGCAAATAGACATTGGCCAATGTATGTGCTAAGAACCCCAGAAATAAAAAAAATAATTTTTGAGTTTTTTGAAAAAAAAAACCTAAGTTTTTAAATACAAACATTTCAGTCTTGTTTACTGATGAGTGCCGAGCAACCCTGGATGGTCCAGATGGATCGAATAGTGGATGGCCACCATGTCCCAACAATGTGCGACATCAGCAAGGAGGTGGAGGAATCATGTTTTGGGCCGGAATCATTGGGAAACAGCTGTTAGGCCCCTTTAAGGTTCCTGAAGGTGTGAAAATGACCTCTGCAAAGTATATAGAGTTTCTGACTGAGAACATTCTTCCATGGTACAAAAAGCAAGAGTGTGCCTTCAGGACCAAAATCATCTTCATGCATGACAATGCACCATGTCATGCTGTAAAGAATTCGGCCAGGGTCACACTTGCGTCATGCATCCGCGAAACGGATCAGTTTTTGACACGTGCAAATATGTAAAAACGCATGTGTTAATGCACCCATAGACTCCAATGCAAAAAGTGCATTGCGTTTAACGCAAAGCGTTTTTGCTACTTGCACTAAAAACATGATCTGCAACATTTTTGGGTGCTTTTTCACAAACGCATGTGTTTTTTAAATTGGACTCTATGTGAAGCGCATGCGTTAATGCTTGCGCTAAAAAGGGAAAAACATAACGCAAAAATGTCAAAGCAAAAACTGGATCCATTAATACATCGTGTAAATGGATGCATGCTCCCAAAAGTGTGACCCTAGCCTACTTTTGCAATGCGTTTTTTGCATTGTAGTCTATAGGTGTGTTAACGCATGCATTGTTACACATTTGAATATGTAGAAAAAGGCATCTGTTTAGCGAATGCATGAAGCAATTGTGACCCTAGCCTACCTCTGTGTCATTGGCTGCTATGGGCATAAAAGGAGATAAACACATGGTGTGGCCACCATCTTTCCCTGACCCTATAGAGAACCTTTGGAGTATAATCAAGCAAAAGATCTATGAGGGTGGGAGGCAGTTCACATCAAAACAGCAGCTCTGGGAGGCTATTCTGACATCATGCAAAGAAATACAAGCGGAAACTCTCCAGAAACTCACAAGTTCTATGGATGGAAGAATTGTGAAGAAGATATCAAAGAAGAGTTCCTATGTTAACATGTAACTTGGCCTGTTAGAATGTTTTGGAGTTATATAGGTTTTAATTTTAGTGAATGTGACCTCCTAATGCTACAAGTTCAACAAATGAGCATTTTCAGTTCTTTCAAACATATCAATGTTTAGAAATTCTACTGTGCCTAATAATTTGGAACAGTGCATTTAGAGTTTTTTTTTAATTTTGAAGACTATACTATTATCATTGAGAGGTTTCTTCAATAAAATTCAATGTATACTCTATCGGGTGATGACTTTTATTACACTGACTGTCATTTGCACCGACCTTTTAGGAAAATCAGAGAAAAAGAACATTTGCATAATAATTTGGAACATGGTGTATATATATTCCCCATCATGGAATAATGTATGTCCCGTGCCTCTGCCTATCCTGGTAAATATGACTTTAACCTGGGCCCATTCCTTTATATCTGTCCTCATCCTGCTATATGTGTCCGCTATCCTGGAATACATGTCCCACTTCCTGGTATATATCTGGTAAATATGTTCGTCAACCTGGTAAATATGTCCCCATCCTAGGGTTCATCCTGGTAAATATCGCCTCCATTCTGCTAAATATATATTCCAACCTGGGCCCCTTACTGTTATATGTGCTCCTATCCTAGTATATATGTCCCTATCCTTGTATATTTGTTCCCCATTCTGGTATATATATATTCCCTATTTTGGTATATATGTCCCCATCCTCAGCACATCATGGTGAATATGTCTTTAACCTGGGCCCATTTTGGAATTCATATTCCCCATCCTGATATACTGTATATGTCCCCCATCCTGGAAAATACTGTATGTCCCACATCCTGCTAAATATGTCCTCCATCCTGGGCCTCTTCCTGCTCCATGTGTTCCCATCCTGGTATCTATGTCCCCATCCTAGTATACTATACTACTCATCCTGGTATAAATGACCTCATACTGGCAAATATGTCCCCCATTGTTGTATATATGTCCCCAATCAAGGAATATATGTCCTCCATCCTGGTATATATGTCTCCACTATATTTAACACTAGATGGGGGTCCAATACTATTGCATCAGGAGGGTGGTGACATCCCGATGGAGTTGGGCTCTGTGGTGCTGGGCATGGCAGCTGTTTCTACCCTCTGTACACTTTCCTTCCAGTCCGCTCTCTCCCTCCTGTGTCTTCTCTCCTCAGTGCTTTCTCTTTTGACCTTACTCCCCTATGCATTCTCTCTCTCCTTGTATGCTCTCCCCTCTGCGTAATGTTTTTTCCCCCTGTCCTCTCTCCTTTGAGCTCCCCCTGTGCGCTCTCCCCCTGTATGCGGTCTCTCTCCCCCTGTGCTGTTTTCTCCCCTCTGTGCTCTCTCCTTTGAGTTGTTTCCCCCCCTGCGCTCTCTCTCTCCCCTGTACACTCTCTCTGCCCCATATGTGCTCTCTCTGGCCCCCTGTGCTCTCACCCCTCCCCTTGTGCACTCTCTCTTCCCCTGTGCGCTCTCCCTGCCCCCCTGTGTGCTCTCTTTGCCCCCTGTGTGCTCCCTCTGCCCTCCTGTGCCCTTGCCTCTTGTGCTATGTCTTTCCTTCTAAATGATCTCTCGCTCCTGTGGTGACCAAAGATGATGGCTGCATGAGTAAGTGCACATGCACACACCGGGTCACGTCGCCATCTTTGTACAACAAGGTGTCCAAAGATGGCAGCCACCTGAATAAGTGTGCATGTGCGCCGTTTATACATATGCGCACTTACTCAGGTAAGGTAGTGATGTGTCAGCAGCTGCAGCTTTGGGCAGCGGTTTAAAGTCGAGGCAGTTTCTGGTGGTGGCGGTTGCGGGTAGTCACGGTACTGCTGACAGTACTATGTAATGTACCTGTACTGCCAGTGCGAGCCATATTTGCACACACATCCCTCTCTTCCCCCCTGTGCACTCTCTCTGTCCCCTGTGTGCTCACCCCTCCCTTGTGCACTCTCTCTGCCCCGTGCACTTGGGTGTGCAAATATGGTGGAGGCTGCAAAGCATGATAGGAGGACATAGGGATGGAAGTGAATGATAGATGCCACAGGACAATTATGTAAGTAGATAAACTCTGGACGCAGATCCTTATGCAGATCAGTGTCCGGACCATAGCATGGAATAGCTCATTTACATACAATAAAAATGAAGATTTCTCTGGACTAATACATCACATTGCAGATATCAATGTATCATTTTGTTCCGCTACCTATGACCTACATGTCCATATGGACAGCTTAGGAGGGTTGAGCCTATTGACAAATTCTCTTTTAAAGTAGAAAATCTTTAACAACTATCTGGGACAAAATGGAGCTGAGATATAGTTGAAGTAGTTATAATGTCAATGATAATAACAACTATTCATATGGAAGAACATTGTGTGACATGTCTAACATTTGGGAGGTCACCAGTATTATTATACATTATTTAATTTGTTATTCCCCAGATTGTTTACAGCTAGATATATAGATACATATATACAGATGTATACAGCAGCACTCTGTAGACACTAAGATGTACAAGGGGTGCCTGAAAAGTTCCAGGCCCACCCATTAAATCTTTTTTGCATGGTCTTGTTTTGCAATGCAATATGTTATTTAGTTAGTTGAATGGTCTCATGAGCAATCTGGATTTATTTTTTATTTTTTTTTTGTTTCCGTTACAGCATTTTATAGTTGGGTCGCAAGGCTGAAATATGGAAATGCGCCAGTTCACACATCGGCTGTTGCAATGGATGCAATTCACTCTTGTAGTTTCCAACTGCTTGAGCACCCACCCTATTCCCTGATTTGGCTCCCTCGGACTATGACCTATTCCCACAGATGACAAAGCACCTTGGTGGAAGTCGTTTTTCTTCTGATGAAGCCGTCATGGATGCCGTAAAGGACCCAACTTTAAAATGCTGTAACGGAAACAAAAAAAATCAAAATAAATCCAGATTGCCATCCAACTAACTAAATAACATATTGCATTGCAAAACAAAACCATGCAAAAAACATTTCATGGGTGGGCCTCAAACTTTTCAGGCGCCCCTCGTATGTGTGTAAATATTGACTTTATGAAACTTGGACTGTATTACTGCTAAAAAGAATGTACTGATCAAATGAAGGTATTCGGTGCAGATAAATTGCCCATTTCTGAGGGCCCATATGCCATGGTAAGGCGACCATTCTCGTTGATGGGTCCCTAAACCATATATATTTATCCAGCATGCCTCGGGCTAAAAAGAAAACACATTTATAGGCAGGTAGAATACACCACTAATTAAAAACAACCTGAGGCTAATGGAAGGAGTGCTCAGCCAAATACGAAGTCAGTCACCACGTCCAACAATATACTACTAAACTCTGACCAGCACCTCTGAATAGAATAAAGCAAGTGTTAACTGGTGTAGCTGCTATGACCACATAGTATACAAATAAAAGAATACAGCAGCACTCTGTATATGCTAAAATGCATGCATTGTGAAATCTTTAGTGTTTGTCTTTTCAGGATTAGATACGATGAACAGACCTGTTATGCTCAATTTGTAATTCTACTGCAATATTTTAATACATTGTTTGCAAATGTTTTGGCAACTTGTTCATTGAGTCGTGTGTGGCCAGACAACTGTATTAAAAGAATGCCTAAAACATTCTCGTGGGAGGGATTCAAGCTCATTCAGCTAATCACACATGATCCATTTTAGAAGGCTGCCACATTCCATATTTCCATGACAAAAATTATATGAAGTCCATTTTACCAGAAATTAGGAATAATGGCAAACAAGTCACATTATTTTCTTTGCAAATAATACTTTATTTATGCATTGCTTAGCATTTCACGATTGCAACAACACATGGAGACTCATTCAAAAGAGAAATAATATAGCACAGTCTTTTGTTTAATAAATGTAACATTCAATTATGCAAATAAATGTGTAACAACTGTCAATGTTTGACCATTTGTGTTAGCAAGGAATGTTCCAAGACCACCTACAAGCTGTGTGGACTTTCCCATAAGACTCTTTGGGCTAATTAGCTCATAGATAACAGTAAAAGGAAGTACCAACCTAAGACATAGCCAAAAAATCTGAAAAAGAGACCAGACCAATTGATGAATAGCAAAGTTAGTTACTTGGGTAGAAGACTTAAAGGGGTATTCTCAAATTATCTCTTGTGCAGCTCAGAGCTTTGCAGTCCACTTACAGTTTCCCCATGTCCTGGTTTTTGGCAGGGCTGGCATTTCTCCTAAAGTGACAGGTCTGGTGAGTAGCATGTCTGGACTATTAGGATTCTATTCTGTCTCCACAACTACACTGCTTATATTAGGTGTTTGAGCTATCATTTCTCTTGATGCTTACATAGACTGTTACTCACATGTAGAAGTGTTGCCAGATAGCTTGAACTCGACTGCAGAAAAATGTATGAAGATTCCAGAAGTAATTTATGTTTAACTTGAATTTATGAATCGTAAAGTAGGTATAAAAGATGAAAAAGATGATTCTAACAGAGCTGATGCTTATAATATGGCAAACATAAAATGTGGAATAAGGGAAAGGTTATTGACATCAGCTCTGCTACAGGCAGAAAGGGGAAACAACCTTCTAAAAAAGTAAATCTATTGCATAACAACATAGTGAAAACAATACAATGGCAATACAACACTGTGATATTTCCAGGTCATGGGACATGACACCCCCTCCCGGAAATCTTTAGATTTCATGATATTCCAGTCATGACATGATGTCTTCAATTACAGTGTTGGCCAAAAGTATTGACACCCCTGCAATTCTGTCAGATAATACTCAGTTTCTTCCTGAAAATGATTGCAATCACAAATTCTTTGATATTATTATCTTCATTTAATTTGTCTTCAATGAAAAAAAACACAAAAAGAATTGTCCTAAAGCCAAATTGGATATAATTCCACACAAAACATAAAAAAGGGGGTGGACAAAAGTATTGGCACCGTTAGAAAAATCATGTGATGCTTCTCTAATTTGTGTAATTAACAGCACCTGTAACTTACCTGTGGCACCTAACAGGTGTTGGCAATAACTAAATCACACTTGCAGCCAGTTGACATGGATTAAAGTTGACTCAACCTCTGTCCTGTGTCCTTGTGTGTACCACATTGAGCATGGAGAAAAGAAAGAAGACCAAAGAACTGACTGAGGACTTGAGAAACCAAATTGTGAGGAAGCATGTGCAATCTCAAGGCTACAAGTCCATCTCCAAAGACCTGAATGTTCCTGTGTCTACCGTGCGCAGTGTCATCAAGAAGTGTAAAGCCCATGGCACTGTGGCTAACCTCCCTAGATGTGGATGGAAAAGAAAAATTGACAAAAGATTTCAACGCAAGATTGTGTGGATGGTGGATAAAGAACCTCGACTAACATCCAAACAAGTTCAAGCTGCCCTGCAGTCCGATGGTACAACAGTGTCAACCCGTACTATCCGTCGGCGTCTGAATGAAAAAGGACTGTATGGTAGGAGACCCAGGAAGACCCCACTTCTTACCCCGAGACATAAAAAAGCCAGGCTGGAGTTTGCCAAAACTTACCTGAGAAAGCCTAAAATGTTTTGGAAGAATGTTCTCTCTTTTTGGGCAAAGGCATCAACATAGAGTTTACAGGAGAAAAAAAGAGGCATTCAAAGAAAAGAACACGGTCCCTACAGTCAAACATGGCGGAGGTTCCTGATGTTTTGGGGTTGCTTTGCTGCCTCTGGCACTGGACTGCTTGACCGTGTGCATGGCATTATGAAGTCTCAAGACTACCAACAAATTTTGCAGCATAATGTAGGGCCCAGTGTGAGAAAGCTGGGTCTCCCTCAGAGGTCATTGGTCTTCCAGCAGGACAATGACCCAAAACACACTTCAAAAAGCACTAGAAAATGGTTTGAGAGAAAGCACTGGAGACTTCTAAGGTGGCCAGCAATGAGTCCAGATCTGAAACCCATAGAACACCTGTGGAGAGATCTAAAAATGGCAGTTTGGAGAAGGCACCCTTCAAATATCGGGGACCTGGAGCAGTTTGCCAAAGAAGAATGGTCTAAAATTCCAGCAGAGCATTGTAAGAAACTCATTGATGGTTACAGGAAGCGGTTGATCACAGTAATTTTGGCTAATGGTTGTGCAACTAAGTATTAGGCTGAGGGTGCCAATACTTTTGTCCAGCCCATTTTTGGAGTTGTGTGTGAAATGATCAATGTTTTGCTTTTTGCTTCATTCTCTTTTGTGTTTTTTCATTGAAGACAAATTAAATGAAGATAATAATACCAAAGAATTTGTGATTGCAATCATTTTCAGGAAGAAACTGAGTATTATCTGACAGAATTGCAAGGGTGTCAATACTTTTGGCCAACACTGTATGTCCACCGCCGTTCTAGGGACCTGAAAAGCAAAAAAAGAAACACATGAACATGGAACAATAAAACTAAGAATAATTCTAAAATCCAAACTTCCATGTCTCCCACCTTTGTTGCATCTGGGATAATAGTGGAGTGTCCCAATCAGTGACAGTAAACTGTCTCAGCAGTATTTTGCCTTGAACGGTGATGGGTGCAATAAACCCAAGAGGATCATAGATGCTGTTTATAATAGATAAGACTCCTCATTTGACGAAGGGTTTTTTGCAGGGTTACACTTGGAATGTGAACTGGTCTTGTTTAATGTTCAATAGTAGATCAAGGCTGCATTGCATGGAAGGAACATAAGACCCCATATAGAGGTCCTTCAAATAGTCCTCATATGGAAATGCTTTTAGTACTTCTTGACTGTTAGAGATTATCTTGCAAAGTCTGAGCTTTGATGCATACACCATTTCCTGCAGATTTTCTGGTGGTGGATGAATGCGGTTATTAATCGCATTCATCAGTGTGGACTACTCATTATTGTTTGGTGAATACACCATTTCCTGTGTCATAGAGAGCAGATCAATTGCTTCTTCATTTGAGGGTAAAGACTTAAGCCCATTTTCTACATAGACATTCTTCTCTATAAATTGACAAGCATCAATCCAGACTTTTACCTTCCTGGGCTGTCCATCTCAGTCCATAGATAGCCATAGCAGGTGAAGGGCTGTTGTCCAAGATACGTACTTTCATCCAGTAATCTATGACCTTGTCGTAAATGTCATCACCCTTGTGCCATAGGAACCTGAAGTAGTTTCTACTGTCTTTCTGTCACATGGGCAGGAAAATCAGGTAGCAAGATGGAGAAGAATGGGCTGAGGTGTTCTAGGGAGCTAATATGGCCCTTAGACTGGGGTCCCTGGTTCACCCTGCCTCAGAGGTACCTACAAAGGTGAGGATATATGAGTCACCAGCCTAGCCCTTTGCTCCTAACAAGCCCAAGCTAAGAGCCCCTACCTCAACCCACGGACTGGGAAAACACCACATCTCCACGATAGAAACTGCAGCAACATGCACACACTTCCTGACTCCACGGGGTCCTGGTAGAAATGAACTCTATCAGCAACATTAGCTGGAGGAAGAGGAGACTATTTAAAGGCCAGGGGCATGGTCATCTAAATCAGCTGAGCACACTCAGAGCAGTAGTCTGGAGCCGTGTCACACAGGAATACAGCAGCATCTGCAACTTAACACTAAATCTCGTTGTAGATTGTAAGCTTTTTTGAGCAGGGTCGCCTTATATTTGCTTTTATTAATGTGCTATATTTTTTACATTGTTTCCCTGCTATAATTATTGTATCGTGTTGTGCTTTTACATTGTTTCTCTGCTTTAATTATTGTATAGTATGTTTGATTATTATTACTTCTGACCGTTTCTAAATGAACCTCTTAATTTTAAAGCACTACGGAATATGTTGGCTCTATATAAAATAATGATTATTATTATTATTATTAATAAGAAATGTGCCAAAGGATTTACATGGACTGAGGAGCAGTCCACAGGTGACACTTTCCTTACAATAAAACTATAAAACATTTGCTGGATGTTGGCCATTAATGCAACAGGTACTTGTCTGAAGCGAATCAATTCTCCTAGGAGGCTGTTATTTAGGTTATGCCCAGTGAGGATTAAGTTATTAAGAGCAATGCCTTCATACTGAGCACTGGAGTCAAACACCACTCTGATTTGGTTAGGTTTGCAAGGGTGATAGATGCCAAAGGATGGAAGGTACCAACATTCTTCTCCTTCCTTCAGTGATGGTGCAGGATCCGCATGATCTTGGTTGAAGATGTTCCCGATGAAGTCGATGAAATGTTTATTCATCTCTGTTTTCTTTTTAGAGTGCATTTTATAAATGAAAACCTTGCAGTTGCTTGCTGCATATTGTTTGGCAACCTTGTTCTTGGCCAACAAAAGGATAAATGAGCTATCCAGCAGTTGGAATCATCTTAAGAAAATTAATAATCTATATTCTTTGTGAATTCCATATCCTTCCTTGCAGGCACCAACTTGTCCTCACTTGTAGAATTCAACACAGTTGACCCAAGGTTGTCACCACAGGCTAGGAACATGTTCATGTCGTTGAGGGGTTTTTGTCGCCACTTACTGTCACTCAGCTTCTCCTTCGCCCAATAATGATGTGGGCATGGCTGAAAATAAGTGTTGCAGTGATGTTCAAATAAGTCCAACTTTTATTTTTGTCTCATCTATGTGGCACCCCTGCGAGGGATTGCCACAGGTTCCACCGGTGCAAGGAAGGACTAACACCTTGGTTAGCTCAGCACACACCACCTTCCACCCCAGACCTGAATGGGGAGCTCTACTGGCTGCATTAAGTCAGTTCCCTTTTAAGAACACTCAGGCTGATGGGAGGAGTCAGTTAGTCCCAGGAGTTAGTTTCAGTTGGAGAGCAGTTCTTGTGAGGAGAGGGAAGAGAGAGGAGGCAGAGCTGCTGGTCGCTGGGGGAGAGATGCAGGCCCAGAACCAGGGACGACTGACTGCTTTGCACACCTAAGGGAAGCTTCCGGAGGCAAGTGGAGGAGACAGGGAACTGAGAATGGGAATCGTTTACATAGCCCTTCAGTACACACGGACACTGTAGCCCGACGCTGCCAGCCTGAAGAGCTACAGCAAAAGCCCAGCATACACAGGAGGAGTTCAGCCCTGAGGAGAGTGGGTAAGATACACTAAACTGACCAAGCATAGGACCAGGGGCCACAAGAGAAACAGGGACCCCGCAGAAGGAACTCATTGCCAGTTTAGGACGAAGCCCAAAGAGGGAGAGGAAAGCGGGGGGTTCAGGCTCAGGCAGGACTCATCCCACACTGCAGAGCACAGACACAAATGAGGCCTCATAACTTTCTAAGGTGAAAGTCCCAAATTGCATCGGGGACCTGGTTATTAGTCTGGACAGTACCTGTTATGTTACCAACAGTTAAAGGTACTGAAACAACAACCCCAGTGTGTCTGTGTGCCTGACTAACCACCGCAATTCACCACTGTGCCAGAAAGGACTTGACTACTACTCCCCTCATCCATCCCTGCTGCCCTGAGGTAAAGCTCCACCTGTGGAGAGCCGTTCCCCACTCTGCTGCACCCACCTTCACCTCAGCGGCCGGCTTGCAGCATCGGTACCATATTACCGGGAACTACAGGTGGCGTCACGATCCCCTGTAAATAACCCCTTCTCCCATCATCAACATCTCCTCAAATGAAAACCAGGGCACGGAACCAGGATCCCAACCACCCGTGATCTCCCATCCACAAAGCCATCAGCCCCGGTGTCCGAGTACCCCCAGCCCTGGTCACATCATCTACAAATAGGAGCAAGTAACTATTACGATGTTTCGGCAATAATAAAACGTGAAAAAGGCAGTGATTGCTAAAACGTCATAAAGGTAGCGTCACACGCTGCCATATCACCAGCGAGTACGCTGGCAATTCCTGAATTCGTCGATGTGGAAACCACATCGCATGTGTGTAGTGGCGTGTGACTGGGCAATTCTATGGCGAGAAATCGCTGGTGGAGTGTCACCTGATTGCTCTGCACTGCAGTGAAATCAGGCGATATCCACCATGCGATATCAGCGCATCATGGCATGTGACAGGGCGATAGCGATGTAGAAAGCGAGCTCAGACATTCTTGAATCAATCCCGTAGGTGTGCCTGAGCGTGCTGTTTTCCGCACCCCGTTTGCAGCGATTGGTGGCTTATCCTGTGTTCCCATTAGCTGCCCGAGGCAAAGGCGCCATATTTGATCATCACCAGTTCTTCACCAGACTCATCTTCTTCTTCTGCTTCCCAAGTGTCAGGAAAGTCAGTAAAACTACGAACGTTATAGACTAGCCATCACAATGATACTGCATGTATGATGTTGGCACGTCCTGACTAAATGATTAATCCTCTGATATTGACGATTGGTGTATGAGTTCATACACATAAATATATGTTGAATAAGCCAATTCCTATTGCTGGTGGCTGCAATGTCAAAACCAACATGTTGAGCATACAGAAATCACAAACCATATGGGCCCCCAAATTACATAGTAACGCATGTATGTCTTCCATTTGCTACTCACGTCCCTCACCCTGCGGTTCATTCTTGATTTAGCTTTGTGATGCCACGGCATAACTGAATGGCTCACCACCCTGTTGCGCCTTAAGTTGTCTAGGCCCTCAAGTCTCCTCGGCGTAACCAGCGTGCGCTTTGACATCATGTCGTTGTTGGATGTTGTGCCCTGCCTTCCAGGTGCTTTCCCTTCCCCTGCAGAGATAGCAATGGCATCCGGACAGAGAGCTGCAGCATGGGGCAAGCCACAGCTGCTCATTCTTATAGACATTCTGGACAGGCGGGATTATTGGTGCCACCATCGGCACAAGCACCCATGTCTCCGCAAGCAGGCCATCCTGCGCAAAGTGAAGAGGGCCCTGCTGAGGAGACTGGCTGTGGACCGCAGCACCCAGCAGATCCAGAAGAAGGTGGCGGACTTGAATGTCCAGGGCACAATGCTAACATCCGGGCACGGATTAGGAGGCTGCATGTTGAGTAATTGTGATACACACATACCTCATCCCAACACCAAGCAAACATGTAGCACCACATGAAAATGTAGCCTCTCAGATAGGTACCTTGAGTAGATGATGTTGAGGCTTCATCCCTCTGCATCTGCAGGGTGCAAAATGCTACATGAAGGTGCAGAATACACTACTAGTTGTTGGCATTGTTGACGTCAACATTGCTGTTTTAACAGTAGATCAACACACATAGCTGTGTAATAAGGCTGAAGTCAACATCTACATCTTGTAAGTCATGTAATGGCCATCATTACATATACATGCAATATCTGTGTGCTGTGTGACATATAGCCTGCCACACAATGGTGGTGGGAAGGCCAAAATATCCATTACACATAACATAAATGTATACTGGCACATGACCAGTCCACCACCTGTTCCCTGTGTGGTCATGTGCATCTGAACATTAGCCTTGATGTATATGGATGTTTCTAACTTAACACTGTGGTTTGTTGCCCAATATGCCATAATTACTCACCTGGATCCACACCATATGTCTGCACATACAACATTAATGTCCCAATTGTGTGTGTCACAGCCACTGTCATGGCCACCACTATATGCGTGTGTGCACTGCATGGGCACAAAACTATGTGTTTGGCCACGGCCATGTACAGATGTGCACATGTGGCACCCTGGCACCTGTTGGGCACCACAGAAATCCTTAGAGCTCAAATGGAGTAAGTAACAGCACAGCAAAACCCACAAACACAAACAACACTTAGAACACCTGGTTTCGCCCCGAGCCTCTAGGGGGAGCTACACTGGTGACTTCTAACCAGTTCCCCCTATAAAAAGAGTCTTGGAGGGAGAAACTTCAGAGTGTGGTAGACGCTACAAGAGCTGCCAGCCTGTGTGAAACCTCCACCCTATGAGGGACACACTAGGCCCAACCAGCCTGTTAGCCAGTGGAGATCCCTGCAACTGGGATAATAGGAAGAAGGAGATCACCTCTCAGGAAAACAGAGTTAATCTGACTCTTTCCAAATCAACCGGTTACTGGAACCGAAGCTGTGAGAGCTACCCAGCCACCACAGAGAACCAGCACCATCAACAGGAGGTTTAGCCACCTGTTCCACCTGATGCACCCATCCACGAGAGCCCAGGGAAGAGTACTGATCCTGCTCAGACCCTTTTACAGTGCCCTCAGTGCTGCTAACCAGGTGAAGCAAGTTCCATTGAACACCCTGCCCGGTCCGGCTGGATTCCACATCCACCCGACCTTAGCACGAGAAGTAGAGAAAGGAAGCCTAACACTGCTTGCTGTGAAACTCCAGAAGTGCCAACTTCACTATCCCGGTCCGAGTGTACCTGACTATCATCCAGTAAAGGTACCTAAAAGAGACTTTGTGTGGTTGTACATTACTCCTGGATTCAGCGCAGCGTCCCGCAGCTGCCTCACAACATCTTGCGCAGCTCCCGGATCCGGGGATTCCCGCTCATCCTGTGGGGAGCGTTCCATCTCGCTGTGTACCATCCCCCGGAGACCCAAACAGCGCTGGTAAAGTTACCAGAACACCCGCAGGTGGCGTCACGAAGACAAATCACCCCCACTGTTCCGCCATTCCCCTATTGATCTGGACCACCGGGCCTACACCACCGCAGGCGCGGTTCCGTGACTGGAGGAGAAACAACGCCCGCTACGTGTACCCCCGGCTATGGTGAGTCAGAATTTGGCGTCACGAACAGGATGCGAGCAGGCCCGTTATCACGGGTATTGTGTGCTATTTATTGACTGTAAATACCGAACTGTACATTTCGTCCGCCATTGCTGCGCGAAAAGGCGGGAAAAGAAGGGGCGTGACTGTGCAGAGGGTGCGAAGATTAGCCCCGCCCCCACGCTCTGACGACTTCCCCTGTACGCAGCAGGAACCGGAAACTCCCGTGGTGCCTCACTCCTCACCGCGAGGCCGACACTTCCGTTTGCAACCGAGGGAAAGGCTACGCTTAACTAAGGGGGAGCGACCATGAGTAACCCGGCTCCCGATCACGCGGTGCCCCCGCTAGACCAAGCGGTACCTCAAAATATACCTCTTGATAGACAGCAACAAGTCGGCGGTATGCTACCGCAACCCGCTCCGATTATGCCGATGTCTCTACCCTACGTTCCTAGTGCGACCTGGTTACCCAAGTACAGCGGTGTACCCAGCACCTTGGAGAACTTCCAGAGGAAGATATGCCAGGCCCTGGACATGTTCCCGATGACCGGTAAGCAAAGAGCTTCAGTTATTATGGGACAGTTAACCGGTGCAGCCGAACTGCAGAGCCGCAGCTGGCCTATAGAAGTTCAGGAATCTGTGGAGCAGATATTCGCTAGATTAACTCGGGTCTTTGAGTGCCATACCGAAGCTGGATTAAGACTGTCATTCTATCGTTGTAATCAAGGGGCACAAGAAACTGTCCTTGATTATTCACTGCGCTTGCAGGAAGCATACAGACTGTTAAAACAAGTCGATCCTGATAGTGCTCGAGATGAGAACAAAGCGTTAATTGGACAATTTATTGTGGGCCTTAAACTATCTGAAGATAGGAAGCAAGCAAGCTGGTGGTCCATACAGAATCCAGGCGCAGAGTTTGATACCTTGAGAGACTTAACAGTTTGGGGACAACGACTCGCTGAAGTACCTGATCCCGCTTCACAGCAGCAGCAGTACACTGACACCCCTTCCGTGCCGGCAGCAGTATCTCCAATCCCTGCGATTCAATCCAGCGCACAGACTGTAACACCTGACCGGTTTGATCAACTGTGTGCTAATGTCGAGCAGCTGATGAAAGACGTGGCCAAGCTACAAGCTGGGAGAAGACCCAAGACAGATGCAAGGCCATCGGACAAGATTCAACTCGCCGACAGCCCTGACGACGTTCCGTGGATGAGGAGAAAGACACAGCCGTCGCGAGGAAAACCTGCAGACCGCCGCAGTCCTGACAGACGCCGCAACAGTCAGCAGAACGACTTAGGAGGACGCAACCTACAATCCCGTCCTTTAAACGAGCGACCCCTGGGCGAGAAGGGCCAACCCCAGGAGTAGACTGTCCAGGCCCTACGTCCAGCTGGGAACACAAGTATGTGGGAGACTGTCCATACTTACCAATCGTCATTGATGGCATCGCTATCTCCGCCTTGATAGACACTGGATCCCAGGTGACATCCATCCCCAGTACCCTTTACAAGCAGTTCTGGCCAGATGTTAAGCTAGAACCCCCTAATCCCGAGATGAACCTTAAAGCCACTAATGGTATACCGGTTACCATAGAGGGACAGTGGGAAGCTACAGTAAAGGTGGGGAGGGTGCAGTTGAAAAACCAGGGTATCTTAGTGGTCCAGGATAAGCCTAACCACAAGGATCCATATGTCATATTGGGTACCAATGTTATGATCAAATGCCTCGATGAAGTGTTGTTTTTACTCCAACAGAGTGCTGAAGCCGGTAAACCCAGAGAAAAGAGGGCTATCCAAAAGCAGATCAGAGCTCTGGTGTATCAACAAAAGGTAACCTTGTCAAATGGTGAAATTGGCAGAGTAAGGGTCACAGATCCCATTCCAATTGTGGTACCACCCAGAAGTGAAATGATGATCTGGTGTCGAGCAGCCATAGGCCTCAGAGGGCAGGACTACCAAGCTGTAGTAGAACCTGTAATGTCCGACAGTAGTCCTACGCTCTTGACAGCCAGAGGGTTAGTCGATGTAAGAAAGGGGAGAGTCCCCGTACGCATATTGAATTATGGTGATGACGAAGTCAGACTGCCAAGATATGCAACTGTCGCAAAATTGTACCAAGTAAAAGATGATGCTGTGATTGATGTAAAATCCTCAAACCAAATAGTCACTGATGAACCCCCTCACTCCTAAGATCAGTTAGAGAAATGGTGTCAAGACCTCAGTGTAGGAACTGACAATACACCCTCTCACCAGAAAAATGGAGTATACCGGGTGGTTCGGGAGTATGAGCAAGTGTTCAGCAAACACCCACTTGACTTTGGGAGGGTTAAAGGGGTACAACATCATATCCCCACAAACAACCATGCACCTATCAAAGAAAGGTACAGGCCTATACCACCCACTCACTACCAGAAAGCAAAAGAGATGCTTCAGGACATGAAGAATGCAGGAGTCATTAGGGATAGCTGTAGTCCCTGGGCCGCACCACTAGTCCTGGTGAAAAAGAAAGATGGTAGTATGAGAATGTGCGTAGACTATAGGCAAATCAACAAAGTCACACACAAGGATGCATACCCGTTACCCCGCATAGAAGAGTCACTAGCTGCACTCAAATCTGCCAATTACTTCTCCACATTAGATCTTACTAGTGGGTACTGGCAGGTTGCCGTTGCAGAGGAGGATCGTGAGAAGACAGCCTTCACTACTCCTATGGGCTTATGCGAGTTCAACAGTATGCCATTCGGTTTGTGCAATGCCCCAGGAACATTTCAGAGACTTATGGAGTGTTGTTTGGGCCACAAGAACTTTGAGACTGTCTTGTTATACCTTGATGATGTCATTGTATACTCTCAGACCTATGAAGATCACCTCCAACACCTGAGTGAAGTGTTCGAGTCACTGTCCAAGTACGGGATGAAACTGAAACCGTCCAAGTGCCACCTGCTGAAACCCAAGGTCCAATACCTAGGACATGTGGTCAGCGCCGAAGGCGTAGCACCGGATCCGGATAAGGTCACCGTCATCAAGGACTGGCCAGCACCCATCAACCACAAAGAGGTACGTCAATTCCTAGGACTGGTCGGGTACTACCGACGATTCATCAAAGGCTATACCAAGATAGCCACACCTATGCAAGATCTCTTAGTAGGTCAATCCAAAAACGGCAAGATCAGGGGACCCCCGTTCCACTGGGGCCCAGAACAGGACAAGTCCTTCCAAACGTTAAAAGAAGCTTTAACTGGAGAAGAAATCCTGGCCTACCCTGACTACAATCTACCGTTTCTGTTGTACACTGACGCAAGTAATGAAGGTTTAGGAGCAGTCCTATCTCAACGTCAGCAGGGCAAGGAGAAGGTGATAGCCTACGCAAGCAGAAAGCTCCGTCCCACCGAAAGGAACCCGGAAAACTACAGCTCCTTCAAGCTGGAGTTCCTGGCCCTGGTCTGGGCGATCACAGAGCGTTTCAAGCATTACCTGGCATCCGCCCCGTTCACAGCTTTCACAGACAACAATCCTCTAACACACTTAGAGACTGCAAAGCTGGGAGCCCTAGAACAGCGTTGGGTAGCAAGACTCGCTAACTACGACTTCACTGTAAAGTACCGGGCAGGTCACAAGAACGGCAATGCTGATGCCCTGTCCCGAATGCCCCACCTTCCTGAAGAGGGAGAAGACATAGATGACCTAGAAGAGATTGAACTACCTGCTTTCCACCGTTCAGGTACAGCAACATGTCATCAGAGAAACCAGACACGTGTAGAGAGGACCGTGAACCCGTTACCTCACCATGACTGGAAGGAGGCTCAAGCCAACGACCCAGATGTCAGCCTGGTAAGGGACCTCATCACTCAAGAACACGCCAATATGGACTCTGATGCCTCACCAACTGCTAAACGCCTGTGGAAGGAGAAAGGAAGGTTGTTCGTCTACCAAGGTAAACTATGCAGAAGATACCTCAATCCAAGAACCCATGAACTAATCTGGCAGATTGTTGTTCCCAAGACTGAAGTCCAAATGATCCTTGAAGCATACCATGACGATGCAGGACACTTTGGATGGAAGAAGCTGGAGAGACTCCTAAAGGATCGGTTCTACTGGGTCGGTTTGAGAGGCTCCATTGACAAATGGTGTAAAAACTGTGGACCATGTCACCTTCGAAGAAAAGACCATCTAACTCAGAAAGCTCCGTTGCAGCCAATTGTGACCACCAAACCTCTTGAAATAGTTGCTCTCGACCACGTGAAGCTTACCCCAAGTCGAACCGGGTACACCTACGCTCTCACCATCGTCGATCACTACTCAAGATTCCTGGTAGTCGTTCCAGTTAAGGATTTAACTGCTGAGGTAGCAGCCAAAGCGTTCCAGAGTTACTTCTGTCGCCCCCATGGGTATCCAGACCAGGTCTTAACTGACCAAGGACCAGCCTTCGAATCAGCTCTGTTCCAAGAATTCTTAGGGCTGTATGGGTGTAAGAAAATCCGCACAACACCTTATCATCCTCAGACGAACGGTTTATGTGAGAAGATGAACCACATAGTCATTGACATGCTCAAAACCTTACCAGTTGAGGAGAGAAATCAATGGCCAGAGAAACTTCCAGATCTCGTGGACATCTACAACCACATACCGGTCAGTTCGACAAATTATACACCTGCTTACTTGATGAGAGCAAGACCAGGTAAACTGCCTATCGATTTGCAGATGGGAACCATTGAACCCACAGAAGACTCTTCTGATGAAGACTGGGTCAGCCAACGCCAAGAGAAGTACAGAAAAGTACAAGAGAGTGTTGAGAGGAACCTGGAAATCAGTAGAACCAAACAAGAAAAAGACTTCAACAAGCACGCCTCAGCTGAACCGTTAGCTATAGGTGATGTAGTGCTGAAAAGAAAGCGAAAAACCAACAAATTGGATAACAGTTGGGAATCCATACCCTACACCGTTATGCCGTCACACTATGATAACTCAAAAACTTGTGTTATTAGCAAAGACAATGGGAATACTATTGCGACTGTTTCAAGGGATCATTTGAAGAAATGTCCGCCACAGTTAATCCCACAAGCAACCAGTTACCCTACTGTAACTACAGATGAAGAAACAAAAGAAAATCTCGTCCTTACAGAAATTGGATACTTACCAGCTGATTGGCCACAAATAGGTGAAGCATTCCTCATACCAGTTATGCATTTCTACCAACCTGTTGAAGATCAGCCAAAACCAAATCCAATCCAACAAGTCCAACAAGAAGAAGTCCAAGTGCAAGAATTGCAGCCTGTTATCATGGAACCTGAGATTCCTGTAATCGGTCAGCCTGCTAGTCCCACAGTAAGAGAAGCCATTTCTAATCAACTACCTACAGAGGTCAGTCCAGTTGATAGACTCCGCACTTACTATGGTCTTACACAAAGCAGACATAGAGAAGTACCAACCACTTCGTACACTACACAAACAGCTTTGGAGACACCCACACTACGCAGATCCACACGTAGTACATTAGGTCAACCCCCACAAAAACTTGGAGAATGGGTTTAAAATGTAGTGGAAAATGTAACCTGTAAGTGTTGTAAATAATTAACCAGTTTTCAAGACCTGTAAAAAGTAGTGTACAGAAGGGTGGAGGAACTGGGCTATGTCCCAAGTATACTAAGTTGGGGACAGAAAGCGCCTGTTAATGTATAGAAGGTTAGTACCGGCCTCCCAAGCAGAGACACCCGTAGGGAATGTATAAAGTTTACCGTGTATCCCTGGACTTTACCTTTTTCCCTTTTCAAAAACTTTGAACAATAGTCACAGGACTTGTGTGACCACTAACTTTACCTTTTTCCAGCCTGCGGTAGATGGACTAGTGCCGTACGGACTGCTTTTCACCCTTTTTCATATTTTTTCACTCCTTTTCAGTGATTTTTGTGTTTTCTTTAAGACTATGTAAATTGAATGTTATAAAATGCTTAGTGTTAAGTTATAAAAAAAAAAACTTTTTGCTCAGCCGGGAGAACTGAGGTTAACTAAGGGGGAATGTGGCACCCTGGCACCTGTTGGGCACCACAGAAATCCTTAGAGCTCAAATGGAGTAAGTAACAGCACAGCAAAACCCACAAACACAAACAACACTTAGAACACCTGGTTTCGCCCCGAGCCTCTAGGGGGAGCTACACTGGTGACTTCTAACCAGTTCCCCCTATAAAAAGAGTCTTGGAGGGAGAAACTTCAGAGTGTGGTAGACGCTACAAGAGCTGCCAGCCTGTGTGAAACCTCCACCCTATGAGGGACACACTAGGCCCAACCAGCCTGTTAGCCAGTGGAGATCCCTGCAACTGGGATAATAGGAAGAAGGAGATCACCTCTCAGGAAAACAGAGTTAATCTGACTCTTTCCAAATCAACCGGTTACTGGAACCGAAGCTGTGAGAGCTACCCAGCCACCACAGAGAACCAGCACCATCAACAGGAGGTTTAGCCACCTGTTCCACCTGATGCACCCATCCACGAGAGCCCAGGGAAGAGTACTGATCCTGCTCAGACCCTTTTACAGTGCCCTCAGTGCTGCTAACCAGGTGAAGCAAGTTCCATTGAACACCCTGCCCGGTCCGGCTGGATTCCACATCCACCCGACCTTAGC
Source organism: Allobates femoralis (assembly GCA_033576535.1). NCBI lineage: Eukaryota > Metazoa > Chordata > Amphibia > Anura > Aromobatidae > Allobates > Allobates femoralis. Next base: position 362,960,528 of record JARQOC010000004.1, read on the forward strand.
ACCAGAAGTAGAGGAAGGAAGCCTAACACTGCTTGCTGTGAAACTCCAGAAGTGCCAACTTCACTATCCCGGTCTGAGTGTACCTGACTATCATCCAGTAAAGGTACCTAAAAGAGACTTTGTGTGGTTGTACATTACTCCTGGATTCAGCGCAGCGTCCCGCAGCTGCCTCACAACATCTTGCGCAGCTCCCGGCTCCGGGGATTCCCGCTCATCCTGTGGGGAGCGTTCCATCTCGCTGTGTACCATCCCCCGGAGACCCGAACAGCGCTGGTAAAGTTACCAGAACACCCGCAGGTGGCGTCACGAAGACAAATCACCCCCACTGTTCCGCCATTCCCCTATTGATCTGGACCACCGGGCCTACACCACCGCAGGCGCGATTCCGTGACTGGAGGAGAAACAACGCCCGCTACGTGTACCCCCGGCTACGGTGAGTCACACAGTCAGCTGACATCACATCACCTTGCCCAAACCAGCAAACATGTACATGTTGACTGAAGTCATTCCTCACACTCATACAAAAGACATTGGTGATGTAATATGTTTTTGTGATGGTGCAAATTTATTTAAAAAAAAATATGTTCAACCTAACAGGGGAGACGGAAAGCCCACCAGACTGCCATCATCACCAGCAGCAACCCCACCAGCCCCACATACGTACTCCCCTGGCAGCAACACCACCTGCCAGCCCACCGCCACCTTCTTCTGGAAGGGCACCCTCATCAGCTGCTGGGAGTCCTGCCTCAGGAGCAGCTCGCAGCCCCCCTCTGCACCTGGCAGCCCAGCCTCTGCCCCGCCAAGGCCACCCTACACTCCACCTGGAAGGGGAGCCAAGAGCCCCACCAACGGGCCCAGGAGCCACACACCACCGGCAGCAAACGCCGTCACCTCCTGCCACCCCTCCACCCAACGTAGCCAGCCCAGTTGGCAGCCCTGTCGGGGAATGGTTCCCACAGGGTGATAGTGAGCCTGATGGAGGTGGCGCTGATTGTAAGTGTGGCCCATATTAAACCAGAAAGTAGTTTAGAATTTCACCTATGTCACCCGGACATAATGCATTACTGATGTTTTTTGTTTGTGCTTTTGATAGATGCAGATGGCCCAGCAGCAGTGGGCGGGTGGCCTGGAAGGGCCTCACCACCACCCGAATGTGAAGTGCGGGATCATGTGCTAAATCGTAAGTATGGTTACACATGTCCAGAACATTGTTAAACTCTGTTAACATGTTCCTGATGTTGTTTTGTTTCCCATACAGGACACCAAACCATACAGGATTTGGTTGATGCCCACCGTGAGGCGCAGGCCAATTTGGACAGAATGTGGGCCATCATCCAGCGTCTCACTGGTGGGCAGCCTGGGGCTTGTACTGCTGTTTTGCAACAGCCATTATGATTTTTTTTTGTGTTGTTTTTTCTGTCCCCTTGTGTGTTGAGTGTGTGGCATGTTGCCATGATATGTTTTTTTGTTGTGTGTGTAGCTTTTTGTTTTTATTTTTTAAAAACAGGGGGATTGAAAATCCCACTAAGGCTAGGGTCACACATAAGCCCTTGGTCCGTTTTTGGCTTCATTTTTGTCATTTTTTTTTTCTAACTCCAAAAGCTGACAGAAAAACGGATTGTATGTAATAAACACCCTGTCCGTTTTTTTCTGGACCTCAAAACATTGCTCTGTCCGTTTTTGAGCCAAAAACGTTGCTAGCAACGTTTTTGGCATCAGTTAAAAAACGCATGCGTTTTTTTAACATGGGGCCCTATGGGAAACGCATGCGTTAACGCATGGCACATATAGGCACCTGCGTTAACGCATATGCGTTTTTAATGAAAAAAATGACTAAGTCCAAAAACGTTCAGGGGTGCAGGAGGCTCAAAAAGCACCCTATAAAAAACGGATTGGTGATGAAAATCACTTCCAAAAACGGATTTCTATGTGTGACCCCAGCCTAAGCCACAAAAGTTTTTTTAAAAAAAGGGTTTGTACCCGGGTCATTCTACAAAAAAAAAGGGGGCCCCAAAATAATACACAAAAAAATTGGATATAGCCTATAAAATTATTGGGCAAATCCCACTACAGAATTTTGAGTCTTTCCTATACACACAAAGGTGCATGACTTTGTAGTCTACACATCTTTGCTCATACTACGTCTGTCAGCCACAATCAAATGTGTGAGGGCTCACATTAGCATTGAATGTGCAAACATTACTTAAAAAACACGGAAGGGCTGCAGGGAGGCACCCCATCAATGTATGTAGCACAATACAACATTACAGACCCAATGTAACCCTGACAATATCACACATCCAATGGGAAAAACACTACTTCCCATCATTGTATTGCAAACCAAATAAACATGTGTTAAGGGCCGGGTACACACTTGTAGACCCATGTAGGGCATATAAAGATTTTACCAAGCCGTTCTCACACCTATGGGCCAAAGGGATGTAGCATATGTCAAAATCTGTACCTTACCATGTGATAGTAGTTATGGGGCCTATAAAAGTGAGACACATCCTTGCCCTGTAATGCAACATCACAGTACATACATACACATACATGACAGTTACACAACAAGACTGAGTTTTTTGGTCCAAAAATAATGTATTATGGACATAAACAAAAACAAGAAAAACACATACCGTGTTCACAAAACAAATAAAAGGTCTGCCCCCAATGCCCCCAATTCAAGCGATAGTTATTGGTAGCGTCTCTCATCGTGTAGGTATTCCTCTACTGTGTCAGACATGGGCTCTGGCCCCATATCCCCATATCCCCTACCAGAAGCCCAACTGGGGGGGTTTTGTATGGGGCCCCTGGACAAGTCAGGAGTCTGCCTGGGCCCATATGTAGGTGGCCTCGGACCATGGGACACTGACGACTGTCCAGTGGGGAAGACAAGATGGGTTGGTGTCGTCTGTGCCCCATCCTCAGCCGCTTCCAGGACCCAAATGATGAGCCTCTCAGCCAGTCTCCACTGCACTGGGTCCAGCCTGGCCACCCTCTCATTAACTAGATGCCCAATCTCAGTGTTTGGCTGATTTTCGGTGTGAAGCAGCACCCTCCTTGCCCACGTTCCCAGCTCAGTTGTCGGAGGTGTTGTGGGGCGTCAATGACTAGTGACTGAGCTGGGCCCAGGGTGCTGCCCTGCCGCACTGGAACCAGGCACAACCTCCCCCTCAGATGTTGTTGGGGAAGAATCATCCACGGGTGACTCCTCTTAGCTGGACTGCAGCTCTGGAGTCTCCTGTAAAGAAACAAAACAAAATGGTAAAACACTTGTCATGTACCCCTAAATGTATGGTACAAATTACAGATAAGCAGCTGCCAGTGTACTAGGTCAACACAAACATTATAAATATGAAAGAAAGACTATTGAACAATGAAAAGTGTGCACTCAACTCACCTGAGGGTACAAAATGCTAAGTGATGTGGCCCTACAACCTACCAAAAAATAACATAGGAGTAGGGATGGGCGAATCTACTCGCTAGGACTCGTTACTCGGCGAGTAGTAAGGGACTCGCAGGACTCGGTACTCTGCGAGTTTCCCAGCGTTTACTCGCACCAGTCCAATGCAAATCAATGGCAAACGCTGACAAAACTAGGATTGCCATTGTCTTGCATTAGACTCGGCTACTGTGCCAGTGATAGCAGGGAAACTCGCAAAGTAACTGCTGTTACTTTGCGAGCCGAGTCCAGCTGTCTTCTCTGTGCAGGCTGCCGCAGCTCCAGGGTCCTAGAGCCCGCCTGCTCACAGAGATGATGTAGCAGTGCTGAGATTGTTCTCAGTCTGCTCATTCCCTGTGCATAGACATCTATATCTATGCACAGGGGATGTAGCAGAGAGGACATTGCGTTTTGGACTACGTCGGACGGAAGAGGATTTTTTTAATTAAAGATGGCGTCCCTAATGGCTTTTTTTTTTATTTCAAATAAAATTTTTTCTCTGTGTTGTGTTTTTTTAACCCTTTATTGGAGATTCTTAGTGGCTGGGTCAAACGTGGCCTGACATTAAGAAACTCGGGCTTAATACCAGCTTGTATAACAAAGCTGGTATTAACCCCTTTATTACCCAGCGTGCCACCGCCACGAGGGCCGCTGGAAGAGCGGGGTTCAGCGCCAGAGGATGGCGCTTCAATGAACGCGCCATCTTCTGGGGTGGCTGCGGGCTGCAATTTGCAGCGGGGGGTGCCCAGAAAGCTTGGGCATCCCTGCGCTGCGGATTCCAGCCCCCAGCTGCTTAGCTGTACCTGGCTAGACATAGAAATTGCACGGAGCCCCACGCATTTTTTTTTTATTATTTCATGAAATTCATGAAATAATTAAAAAAAAGGGCTCCCCTATATTCTTGTGTCCGGCCAGGTACAAATAGGCACCTGGGGGTTGGGGGCAGCCCGTCGCTGCCTGCTGTATCTGTTTTTTTCTGACCAATCCATAAAACAATGTAAATAAAAGGGACTGCATCTTTATTAACCCCTGGACCATGGGGTTTTATTGATTTTTCAGAAAAAAAATTACATGGGCTTCGCCGTATTTCTGGAACCAGCCGGATCCAGCAGGCAGCGACGGGCTGCCCCCAACCCCCAGGTGCCTATTTGTACCTGGCCAGACACAAGAATATAGGGGAGCCCTTTTTTTTTATTATTTCATGAATTTCATGAAATAATTTAAAAAAAATGCGTGGGGCTCTGCGCAATTTCTATGTCTAGCCAGGTACAGCTAAGCAGCTGGGGGCTGGAATCCGCAGCGCAGGGATGCCCAAGCTTTCTGGGCCCCCCCCGCTGCAAATTGCAGCTCGCAGCCACCCCAGAAGATGGCGCGTTCATTGAAGCGCCATCCTCTGGCGCTGAACCCCGCTCTTCCAGCGGCCCTGGTGGCGGTGGCACGCTGGGTAATAAAGAGGTTAGGGCCAGCTTTGTATTATCAGCTGGCCCTAAGCCCGAAATTTATGGCGGTCACGCCAATATTAGACATGACCGCCATGAATTTCTATTAAATTGTTTTAAAAAAAACACAACACAGAGAAAAAATTTTATTAGAAATAAAAAAAAAAGCCATTAGGGACTCCATCTTTAATTAAAAAAATCCTCTTCCGTCCGACGCAGTCCAAAACGCGATGTCCTCTCTGCTCATCCCTGTGCATAGATATAGATGTCTATGCACAGGGAATGAGCAGACTGAGAACAATCTCAGCTCTGCTACATCAGGCAGCAGGCAGGCTCTAGGACCCTGGAGCTGCGGCAGCCAGCACACAGAGCAGACAGGACTCTTATCTGTGCGAGTTTCCCAGCGATTACTTGCACAGTAAACGAGTCCAATGCAAATCAATGGCAAAACTAGGATTGCTTCAGGCTGAAGCTTCCGAGACACATCTGTGATTTCTAAATCGCACACTACTCGCTATTACTCGCTTCCCCATTCATTAACATTGGACTCGCTAGACTCGCAATGAGTAGCGAGTCCCGGGCTCGGACTCGCTAGAGTCAAGCGATTCCGAGTAATTTAGGATTCGCCCATCACTACATAGGAGCCTAGTGTGTGAGCCATCACCACAACACACAGATTATTTAGGAAACACCTACAGGATTGTGCCTGCAGCTGCTTCCAAAAAGAACATGTGAGTACAACCACCAAGGAATAATGAGACACAACAATAATCAGTAGATGTACCTCCTGTGATGGCGCCGTGGCTTCGGATGTGGCCGTCGTTGCCTCATGAAACACCCTGTTGCCCCGCATTCTCCGATGGACAACCTGGTCCAGAGTGAAAGTGAGGAGATCATAAAACCACAGTTGTGGCACATATACCTCCTCACTTCTCCTCCCAGACTGCTGGGACCTCTGGACTCCTTTTTGAATACGGTGCGCAGGTGTTTGATTTTGGCTTTGACCTTGTTCTTGTCCCACCTCTCCCCAGGGTTATGCTGTTGGGAGAGGGAGACAAGGAGGCCATAGGCCACATTCTTCACCTGTTTATTCTTGTAATCCGGCGAATGCAGCCGCCACAGGCCCGAACAAACTCCTGATTGTCCCCCATCTGCAACATAAGCACAACCCACGTCACAAGCACACATACATGTATGTATGATGTCATGATGTAACAATACTAATGGGAACATTACGACAACAGGTAAAGAGCATTGCATAATTTGGACACATGAGTGCACAGAAGCCTGACATTATTTAATGTGTATACATATGCTGACCTCAGCACAGGACAACATCCAGATGTAGTTATGTGAAAGGCTGGTAGATGGAGCAATCTTGATAGGGTTTTGTTGGTAGACATGTATTAGCATGGCCACTATGTAGGCACAGCAAAAGAGTAGTAAAACACTATGTTCTTGTGTATAAGTACATAACAGGTTGGGGAGGTGTTTGCCCCCAAAAGTCATAAATGCGGGCCAAAATACATTGCCCAGGTGTTCTATGTAGGGCCACATTATGTGTCACACATTACATTGAGGGGCGTACCTTGGCTACATAAACCTCACAAACACCATCCCTAAAACGCTACATGGACAACAATGTTCAATAAAACATGACATATGGGGCAGTAGTTAGGGGTACCAGGAAACACTCAGTAATGTACAGATGAACAAGCCATGCACATCGCTATACCTACCGTCTGACCAGCAGAGTGTGCTTGAAGAGACGCTAGCACGCTGTCGCATATGAGTTGTGGAAACACAAGTGAACTCCGCCATCTTTAAAAGGGCCGCCAACCAATCATAACGCACCAGAGTCAGCAAATCACAAGAGTCGGGCGCGGCAACACCGAGGCGGGTGCGTGTATTGGATGACGCAGGTTTTTATATCATAACTAGCCAATCACAGCGCACCGGCATCATCCGGTGCACTGTGATTGGCTGGTTACAATATAAAAATCTGCAATGCCAGAGCAAAGTCAAGCTAGCTGCCCAGAGTCATTGGGTAAGTACTGCTGTTCAGACGTCCTTTCTACGATGGTTGAGTGTACTTTGTGTTCAGACAATGTTTTTTTTTTGAAAAATCTACTGTGTTGGTCAGCACAACAGCACCTCCATGTCTGTGCAGTACATACTCTAAATGTGTGACTTGTTGTGCTGTGTTGGACCAAGTGTATACATGGTTACACAATCGAGGATGCACCCTCATCATTGTCCCTCCATTTTGTAGTGTCAATTCTGGAATGTGTTCCCAAGTTGCCTCATTGCTGTAGTTTGGCAAAGATATACATTTATCGTGAATTTATCCAGACGTGCACACACAAAATATATGTATAGTGCTCATGCTGACACCTTCAGTGTATCTGGAGCCTTGGTAATGTGTGATGGAGAGATTCCTGCCTTTTCAACACAGCAAGGATGTATTGTGGTCATGCTGAAGCCTACAGTGTCCCAGTCTTCATCATATTATTAATGAAGCCTACAGTGTGTCACGAAGCCTTCACATGGTCAAGTTGTGACCTCATGCATGTGTTACGTGTTGCCGATATGGTTTTGGGCGGGCCTAAAAATGTAAAATAAGGGGTCATCTTGGTTGGGTTGTTGTAGTCCTTCTTGGAACGTAGACATGATGGGCTAAGATATGGGTTGGTTCTTAGCAAAAATATATGGTGGGGATGTCCATGTAGGTAATGAGGAACATGATGGGTCTAAATATAATATTTGTGTATGTATGTAGGAAAAACGAGCTTCTAGAATAAAGTCATAATGGCGTTAATTTGACAGGGGGATGGGCAGATCATGGGAGCCATGTTTAGCTGCATTTATGCGTAGCAGGTGTGTAGAGAAGTAGTTTGTCTTGCTTTTTGGTCAGTGTTCACATGTTTGTTGGCTCATGCAATTTTTTTAAAATTTTTCCAGGGGTTGGTTGGTGAGCTTATCATGGACACTGAATAGAGTCTTGCCTTGTTGGAGGAGGACTTTTGGCTGGAGGAGAGAGCTGAGAGATTGTGGTCTCGTAGACCACGGTGTGTCTGGTCTTGGGAGAGTCTTCTGCAAAGAGACAACCTGAGCCACATGCGCCTGGTCCATCAGCTGGAGGACAGGAATCCGCATGACTTCAGGAACTATCTCCGTATGTCCGAGGACTCCTTCAAGTTCCTATTGGAACACGTTCAACCATGGATAGCCCGTCAGGACACTGTGATGCGTTGAGCTGTGCCACCTGATCACTGGTTGGCTGTTACTTTGAGGTTCCTGGCAACAGGTCGTTCGATGACGGACCTGCAATGCTCTGCAGCAGTCTCACGGCCACTGCTAAGCCACCTCATACCCGAGATGTGTGAGGCCATCTGGAGTTGCCTGCTGCCATCCTACATGCGTTTCCCAACAACCCTCCACAGAATGGATGCACGTTGCCAGTGGTTTTGCTGATCGGTGGCAATTTCCAAACTGCGGTGGGGCACTGGATGGTAAGCACGTGAGGATCATGCAACCCCTCAACACCGGGTTCCTTTTATTACAACTATAAAGGGTATTTTAGCGTGGTCCTCCTAGCCCTCGTCGATGCTCACTATGAGTTCCTCTACGTGATGTTGGCATGAACGGCCGTGTCTCAGATGGAGGTGTGTTTGGACACAGCTCCTTTGGGCAAGACCTGAGGAGAGATGCTCTCAACTTGCCCTCAAATTATGTCACGACTGGTCATCTCAACTTCTATACTATACCGATAGTAGTGCTGACATGCTGTGCGCTGCATAACTTCATGCGTCTAGGGATACTGCACCATACACGCATGTGTATGTGGATTTAGTGGACTCCACAACAGGGGAAGCCAGTCCCAGGGCGTGGCGTACATCCGACCCAGGTCTGGCGCCACTCCAGCCGGTGAGCCAGGGTCTGAGTCCGCAGGATGCCAGGAGCAGCAGGGACAGCTACTGCTCCTACTTCAATGGCCCTGGGGCAGTGGCTTGGCAGCAACAACAGGTGTAGGGTGGCTGGGGTTGTCAGGCACCACCAGCAGGAGGAGGGTGTAGTCACCAGTGTTGCTGCACCACGAGGAGTCTGTAGGTTTTTTTTTTTGGTTAAAATATTTTTCTTTTTTTGGGTTTCGTTTGGACTTTAAATTTAATTTATTTTGTTTTATTTCCCTTTATTATTTTTCTTATGGCCGTTGCTTGAGCTCACATTTGTATTATTTGTGTCATGTAAACACTTGTGTATTTGATGTGTATGTAATTTTCTTTTTTTTTGTGCACAAAATAAAAAAAACTACCTGTGGCTAGGGTCACACTTGGACGATTCTAAGCTTCCTGCGTTGCATGCAGAAAACTTAGAATCTTTTGCTAACTACGCAGCCTTCACGCAGGGAACACAGCGGGTTGCTAGGGGCCACATTCGCCGCTAGGCAGCCTGTGTGAAGGCTGCGTATTGAGAAAAATATTTTAAGTTTTCTGCAAATAACGCAGGGAACTTAAAATATTGCAAGTGTGACCGTAGCCTGTGTCTGTGTTTACTTTTAACTACAGGGCAGTTGCACATAGCATTATGCTGTGCAGAGAGGTAAGTGAGATCACAATGGTCTTTATGGGTCCCTGCAGCATTGTCTGCAAATATCCTGTACACAGGTCCAGGCCTTTGGCCCACACTGTATGCTGTGACTGTGTCTCCCTGTCCATATTAAATGCAATTACACATGGGCATGTATCCACACACATGAACAATTGTATTGTGTTTGTGGAGGATGGAGGTAAACATCAGTATCTGCACACAAATATGTCTGCACACACATAGTTCAGCCATGGCCTAACACAATCCATGCACATATGTCCAGAGTGTTATTTGTTGCTTACTGACGTCACCAACAGACGCACACATAGCCATTCAGAGTATAATCCACAGAGCAACAGACGAGCTGTCCTGTGTGGCACTTTGGTGACGCCAAAGTGCCTTGCAGAAGCCGCAACACATGACACGAGCGTGGAGTAGCGAGATACTGGAAAGGGCAAATGCGTCATGTAGTGGGCAAACTTCCAGACAAGGCTGACCAATGGTAACGCAGTTGTGTAGGCCAATTGGAGTGGTAGGGGCGCGGTGTAACACACTCTGGCACGCCTATCTCCTCGCTGTGGTCAAAGGCTAGGGTCAGATTTTCAGATTCTGATCTGGTTTTGAGCATGCAAAATGCTCAAAACCGGATCAGGATCCGCAGGCCTTAGGAGCCCATTATAAAACCGAATTGCATTACATACAATCCTGTTACCGCTTACGGATTTGTAGCCTGCTGTATAAATCATGCAGGCTGCAGTTTACAAACCGCAGCAGGAGACCTATAATGGGCTCCTATGGGAGCCCATCCCGCTGCCGCAAGGCACATGTGAATGCCTGCGGCAGCCAGATGCTCTCTTCATGCCTGCTGTCGCAGGGAAGAACAAAGGGTTAATGTTAATAATAGATGTGGGCAACATGTCTGTAGGGAGTGCCCACCCTCCCTAGAGACATGCTGTCCACATAGTTAAGCATGTTAAGGAAACATATGTGTAATTACAGTATTGCCGGCTATTGTCAGCATTTACTATTTTCTGAATGAAACCCGGCGGCTCCTCGCTGTACAGGAGGTACAGTACGTATGTATTGTACCTCCTCCACAGCGAGGAGCCGCCGGGTTTCATTTAGAAAATAGTAAATGCCGACAATAGCGGGCAATACTGTAATTGCACACATTAACCCTTAACATACCTAACTATGTGGACAGCATGTCTCTAGGGAGGGTGGGCACTCCCTGCAGACATGTTGCCCATATCTATTATTAACATTAACCGTTTGTTCATCCCTGCGGCATCGCTGATGTGATTGTGGCGTCTGACGTGGCGATGTGTGAAGGGAAGATCGCTTCCGGTCTTCTGCAGGCGATTTCCAGAATGACATATGACAGCTCCACAGCGTTCACAAAAAAGTGCTCGAAACGTGCGCGCTTACATCAAATCACCAGCGATATGGAAGCCATATGGCAGAATGTAACGGTACCTTAAGAGTTCAGTTCTTTCCCTTTTTCTTGAAAGTGTTACAGAAAGAGACTCTATTGTACTGTCTTTTTCTGAGCACCTCTATCCAGGGAGGTGAGCAGACTTACCACACAATAATTGAAAATAAGTGTTGCAACCATTTGGCAAGATATGTGTCTTGTAGGAGGAGATCTAGTTAGGCCTGTTCATCTTGTCTATGCAGACATTACCTGTGATCACCAAGCCTAGATCAAAGTGACATGCCCACTCCAGGGCCAGGGAAGACTCGGGAATCGGGCGGTTACTCATTGTTCTTCTTCACCTCTTTTCGGTTCTTTTCACAGGAACAGACGGGGGCCGAGACCCGGTCCCGTGGCCCTGGCGGTGTCATTTAAAATAAACGGGGAATGATGATAGGGAAAGTCTGAGAGGATAATGGGGTATTCGTGACGCCATCTGCGGTGTGCAGCCAGGGTGGCTGCCGCTGCTTCAGAGCCTCTAGGGATAGAGACTGGCAGCTTGGATGACTTCGCTCCCCACAGGCGGAGTGCAGTCCCCAGGGCAGCGGGATGGAGGAATCAGTCCATACCTTGGCAAATGTTCAGTGGAACGTCAGTACCCCAATGTTTCATTTGGGCTTTGCGGCCAGTGTTCGCTGCTCAAGAAAGTCACACGTACACCACAGCTGCAGTTCTGTTACTTTTACTTGGTGTTTCAACATGGTCGCCGGATACGTCCCCTTGCAGGCTCCAGTTCAACGTTGTCTCCAGGACCGGGTTGGTTTTAAGGAGCCTCAGTTGGTGCCCTCTCTCTCTCTTACTGGTGTTCTGTCTCAGGTGGGTCTATGTTCTCTCTCTCAGTGCTATAAGGGGTAGTTCTCTTCTGAGGCAAGCAGGTCATTGCTCTGCCCCTCAGGCTCTCAATGCTCTCCGCAGCACAGAGCTCAAGTACTGATGGCCACAGTTGCTTTTGTGACCCGGGTGCCATTAGGTTCCTCTCCTGGGCACTGCTGCCTAGTTCAGCCACCTTCCCCAAGTTGTGTCGGGTGTTCTGCCACAGCTCCCATTAGAAGTCTAGGCCTCTGGTTCAATGGTTCGGGCGTGCAGCATCCGAACCGTGTTCATGGCCGGGTCCCTGTGTCATCCACCAGCCCCTCTGTCTCCTTAGACTTGGGTGTACAGGGGATCAGTGTCTCTTCCGCACCCCTAGGGATCTTCTCTCCTTCCACCCTTCTGGTCTCTCCCTCCCGGGGTGAGCATGGTCATGCTCCAAGAACCGGGAACTGGCACTCCCCTAACTCTGTACCCTCCTGTTGCTGCTTCCTCCACCACATACTCCTCCTACTCTCCTAACATTTTCCTTTCCCCCTTTTGTGACCAAGGCCCTCAGGGTCCTCCCATTGTCCCTGGGCCTATGTGTTTGGGTACTGTTTGTGTTTCCTTTGGGATCAGCCACACCGTCCCAGAACCTGGAGTACAGAGGCACTACACTCCCTAACCACGGGAATGCAGTACCTCTGGTGGCGGCTTACCCGGAGGGACGCCACAAAATCATTGGGCAAATGGTGCATTATGTGTTCCATTAAATTTCTGACATACATTGTGCAGCCAAAGAATGTCTCTTCTCAGTGGAATTAGGATATCTGCGCTGTTATCAAGGGCTGGTGCCTTGTTCCCTATATTTCTCAGATGGGGTAATAAAGAATGCTATCTTACATTGGGATCTCTTCCTTACTGGATGGTACCTGGTTGCACTTGACAAGTATAGGTAAGGGTATCTCCACAGTGCTTCCAAGAGATGTTACTATAACTGGCCCTTCTCTCAGAGACCTCTGCAACACTGCTACAAGTGCCTAAAATGTAAGGGTAGGCATTCCCATTTAACCCTTTAAGTTTTGCGTTTCAAAGATTGGTTGCTCTGATCATTCAAGATGATGTATGCCGTCACAGTGACCCTGGGATATACGTTCACCAGATGAATCTGTGCACAGGACTTTTCCCAAAGACCTTCTTTGTAGACTTCCATGCATTAAGGAGATATTGTGGTTCTGGTTTGCATCGTCCCCGCCATGGCTTCTGGGGAGAAGAGGCGTAGGTGCAGAGTTATAGTGGGATGAATGGAGTGCTTGTATGTGGTCCTCACTAGAGATGAGCAAACCTTTCAAGATTCGGTTTGGTTTTAGAGGTTTGGCGAATAGTTTGATGAACCCTCCAAACCCCATTGAATTCAATTAATGGCAAAGTCAACAGAACAGAAAACACATTCAGGGGGGCCCAAAAGCTGCTCAAAAAGCTCAAAATGTTTTACAGTGGAGCCCCACTGTTTTGGAACAGCCATTAGCATTCTAGACTAATATAGGTACCAAGATTCAGTTAGGTGTTGTCCCCAGCCAGCGGGTCTTCCAGCAAGCATTTTGGCTCCAAATAAATCGGTAAAATTTTAGTGCCATTGTAAGTTTTAAACTATTTCCTGAACAAAGCCATGTTCGCTGACTTTTGGGGAAAGCGTTCTGGTTCTCTATCCTTGAGCCAAATCAGCCACGTTTGTGCCAAATTTGAGATTGGCGAAAATGTTCAAGCAAAGTTCGTTCATCACTAGCAATAGGTGCTGCTCTGGTATGGACTTATGTGGCGCCCCTGCGTCCAGGAGGCCACAAAGGGAACTGCAGCCAGGCAGGTAAGACGACAGTTGCACATCAACACCCTCACAGCCCACACAACCCACGTACAGCAGATGGCAGCATCCAGCCCGGAGCCTGGGAACTCTAGGCAGGCGAGGGGTGGTGGGTTTAGAGCAGTGGGTGGGCAAACATGTAGTCAGGTGACAGACAGTAGAAATAGTGAAGGGGGAGGAGGAAGGAGTCAGTAGGCCGAGGTAGGCTGAGCAGTAAAGAACGAATCACACGTCCTGGACAAGTGGGGTGTAAGGAGCGCAGAATCTGAACAGAGCCAATGTGAGCCGCAGAGAGAAAGCCTATCCGGAGCCAGCACCCCAGGAGTGTGAGGGAAGAGAGGGACGGTGATACCTTGGCCCTAGAAATACAGCCGAGATGACAGACTGCAGGCGGAGTAGCCCTCCTATGACACTGGAAGACACAGTAGAGAGAGCCTGGTAGAGCCTCACATGGGAGGACTGCTGGAGGCTAGGCTGAAGTAGAGTGTCGGCTCTAGAGGTGACCGTAGTTTCACCCGGCATCCCCAGACAACCGACGGGGGACCACAGCTACACGTTACGGTCCCTATCCCAAAGGACAGGCAGCTCAGTGACAACCAGGAGGACCCACAGGGGCCCGAGTCACCGCCATAATGTCCGGAGTCACACACAACCAAGTGAACAAAGAAAGAGAGTCAACAGCCTGGGAAGGACACAGAGACGGAGTGAGGGGTCACAGAGAGGAGAGACCTGGCTGCAGAGAGTAAAGGGAACCCGGAAGGGAGAGTGAGCCCGTGTACTGAGACTTGAACTGAGACCAACTGTAAGAACTGTACTGAACTGTAACTTGAACTTGCGAACTTGAGAAGTAAACATGGTGAACCCTGAATATGCCTCCCTTGCATCTCTCTGCCTGAATACTAATCCTTCCATGCAGGTTTGCAACCGCTTCCCACCTGCAGAGCCACAGCGTGCAAGCTCCAACACTGAAGGAAGATTCCTGCAGCATATGGACAGTAAGTGTATTGCACTCAGCACCAGGCCTGCACACTACACAATAGTGCTCCGGGGAACACAGTTCTGCCCACGGGAACTATTCCATCTACGCTGCCATTATATCATCCCCGGAGGTTCTGCAGCAGCGGCGGCCCCATCACTGGCCGCACACAGTGGGTGGCGTCACGACTGACATTCCCCTGTAAATATCCCCTTATTATTGCCAGGGCCCGGGACACGGTCCGGACCAGGACCACCCGTGACTTCCCCAGTAGCAGACCCGATCCGGTACCGAGTACCCCGTCCCAGTGGGCTGGACACTTATTCATCACTCTGTGAATCAAGAGCATAGGCTATACCCATAACTCCTGCACTGACTGGCAACCACCTTTAATGCTGAGCGGCTGTCAGTCAGTGCAGGGAGCATGGTAACAGCCGCTACTCTAGATTCAGACTGTGCCCTTATGACTGAGATCAAAACGCTGCTGGGAGGATTAAAGGGATCCTGTCACCCCCAAAACACCTTTAAAGCTATTAAAACCTGTCCCTACAGCATATTAACACTTTCCCTACACTCTTTTTAGCTCCTAAATGCAGTAAATGATATTGCATAAAAACGTTTTATAAGTACCTGATTAGTGATGATAATGAGTGACTATGCTATTCATAGTCACTCATCAAGACTGCCCCTCTGCTTCATAGCACGCCTGAATAGGCGTGATCTACATCCAGGATTCAAAATCGCGCGTCCCTTCTGTGCCCTGTGTTCGTAGGAGGCTGCAGTGTGGCTTGTGACGCGATCCGCGTCATTCCCGGCGCCCTGTGACGTATTTACAGCGGCGCCGCGCTGTTAGCTTCAAAATGTGCACTGCGCATGCGCATTGGGCATGCGCAGTGCACATTTTGAAGCTAACAGCGCGGCGCCGCTGTAAATACGTCACAGGGCGCCGGGAATGACGCGGATCGCGTCACAAGCCACACTGCAGCCTCCTACGAACACAGGGCACAGAAGGGACGCGCGATTTTGAATCCTGGATGTAGATCACGCCTATTCAGGCGTGCTATGAAGCAGAGGGGCAGTCTTGATGAGTGACTATGAATAGCATAGTCACTCATTATCATCAGTAATCAGGTACTTATAAAACGTTTTTATGCAATATCATTTACTGCATTTAGGAGCTAAAAATAGTGTAGGGAAAGTGTTAATATGCTGTAGGGACAGGTTTTAATAGCTTTAAAGGTGTTTTGGGGGTGACAGGATCCCTTTAAAGTTAATTTTCCCTTGGCAGCTGTGTTTAATATGCAGGTTCCAGGCTGGTTCAAAATGCTATTAACCTGCAGAGTAACACCATATCTGCAGGTTAATATCTTTTTTTATCAAAATGACAGGTTCCTTTAAAAGGACTTTTACATTACATAATGGTATATTTACAGTACCTCTTACCGACATATGAAGTACTATGCATGCTCAGTATTGCAATAATCGTACTGATCATGGAGCTTCATATTGCAAGGTTCGTTTTTACTATAAAATGAATGCTGTAAATAAAATACAAAAACTATTGCAGAATTATACTTTTCTCACTATTTAACATCAATTTGAATTTTTTTTCCTGCTTTATAGTACTTTACATGATAAAATGAATGATGCAATTCAAATGGACAACTTGTCCTGCAATAAAACAAGCCCTTACAAGACTATGTGGATGGAAAAATAAAAAACGTTAAGGCTGATGGAATAAGAGGAATAAATATTGAGAGCAAAAAAAAACTGAAAATTACCTCTTCAGGAAAGGATTAATAGGATATGGAATTACTATGTGATGGGTGGGAGTCCAATGTTTGGGATCCCCAATGATCTTGTCTCCCCTTTTAATTTTTCCCTGCACAATAGCACTTCCAGCAACCCAGTTATGCTCAGAACTGGAGCCAGCCCCCTTCTCTTGAATGAACTGGAGTTATAATTCTCTTGCATACTTGGGTGAACCTAGGGTGATGTTGAAATGAAAACTAGTAATTATTGGGAGTCTCAAAGTTTGGACCCACACGGATCATAATGTGATGGCAAACTCACCAACACCTTATGAGAGGAGAAAACACTTAGATTTTCAACAGCAATGAAGGAGCAAATTGAGACATTATAAGACTATCTTGATTTGATTCTGTCTGGCTATTTGCAAGTTTTGTTATTTGTCATTCAAATTATACCAAGAAAACGTCAATGTTACTACATGAAGGGCTCAAGGCACCTAGTAAATATCATTCTCCCCGGACAGTATTGTCTAACTGTGACTGATTATAAATTACATAATACAATTGAACATTTGTTTGGTGGAAGTTAGTAACACATTAACGCTTAATATTGCCTGCAAAGGTTATTAACATCTGAGTCTAGACAGATAATTTTACTGGATTAGATTAATTCCACAAGCTTCAATGGGGAGATTAATGTACACAATTTAGATTGCTACAAGATGACTGCTGGCAAAGTAACATTGGAAAGGTTTGAAAAAAGCCAGACTACCACAGAAGAAGACTTGCTTAGAACATGCACCTATGATGTATCAATGACTTGTTTCTTGCAAAGTTTTATAGTTTATTGGACATGAAGATGATATTGACTGTTATAAAAAAGATAGAAAACAAAATTACACCATTTGTTTATTCTCTATGCAAGAAGATAGGGATCTTCTATTAAAGATTCTTTCATGAGGTTGTTTGACAATAAAAAAAAATGTTAGCATTGATTGTTGGACAATACCAAACAGAGGCAAACTTACCTTCCAACACTCCCATGTATCCAGCACAGATTGCTCCAGAGGTCTTCTCTAGCTTAGGAAATCATGTCTACTCTGTTTGGAGGTTAGAGGACTCCTGCAGCCTTCAATTGGCTGTGATTGTAAGGTGACTATTAGAAGAGAATGTCAATGGAGAAACATTTGATGACGTGCACTTCTAGTCACTGGACTGCTGCAGCAGTCCTGTGACTTCTGAATGGAGCAAACACAGCTTTCAGAGCTAGAGTAGAACTCCAGAGTGGCCTACGCTGGGTATGTGGATGAGCAGAAAGGTAAAGGCACTCCGCAGGCTTTAGAAGCCACATTTGATGGTTAAACAAACTGCACTGTGTTCCAAATCTTTATGCAGATTGGCTTTAAGTGTCATAGGGTTTTATTTTTATTTTTTTTTCAATGAAAGCCATTGATGGTATTGTGTCTCAGGGTTCTTTGGATCATTGAAATCAATCTCAGATATCTGTGATAATTAGTTTGGCAGGTGAGTCCAATAAAAGGAAAACTGGGTGTTCCACAATATTATGCAGTCCACAGTTTTCAAGTAACATGGGAAAGAGAAAGGATGTCTCTGCTGTCGATAAGCAACAAATAGTGCAATGCCTTGGACAAGGGATGAAAACATTAGATATTGCACAAAAACGTAAGCGTGATCATCGTATTGTGAAGAGATTTGTGGCTGATTCTGAGCACAGATGTGTTCGTGCAGATAAAGGCAGAATGAGGAAGGTTTCTGCCAGGCAAATTCATCAGATTAAGAGAGCAGCTGCTAAAAAGGCCTTACAAACAGCAAACAGATATTTGAAGCTGCTGGTGCCTCTGGCGTCCCTCGAACCTCAAGGTGTAGGATCCTTCAAAGGCTTGCTGTGGTGCATAAACCTACTATTCGGCCACCCCTAAACAGTGCTCACAAGCAGAAACAGTTGCAGTGGGTCCAGATATACATGAAGACTAATTTTCAAACAATGTTGTTTACTGATGAGTGCCAAGCAACCCTGGATGGTCCAGATGAACAGAGTAGTGGATGGTTGGTGGATGCCACCATGTCCAAACAAGGCTGCGATGTCAGCAAGGAGGTGGATGAGTCATGTTTTGGCCTGGAATCATTGGGAAACAGCTGGTAGGCCCCTCTAAGGTTCCTGAAGTTGTGAAAATGACCTCTGCAACGTATATAGAGTTTCCAACTGAGAACTTTCTTCCATGGTACAAAAAGCAAAAATGTGCCTTTAGGAGCAAAATCATCCTCATGCATGTCAATGCACCATCTCATGCTACAAAGTATACCTCTGTGCCATTGGCTGCTATGGGCATAAAAGGAGATAATCTCATGGTGTGGCCACCATCTTCCCCTGACCTCAACCCTATAGAGAACCTTAGGAGTATAATCAAGCAAAAGATCTATGAGGGTGGGAGGCAGTTCACATCAAAACAGCAGCTCTGGGAGGCTATTATGACATCATGCAAAGAAATACAAGCAGTAACTCTCCAGAAACTCACAATATCAATGGATGCTAGAATTGTAAAGGCGATATCAAAGTAGGGTTCCTATGTTAACATGTAACGTGGCCTGTTAGGATGTTTTGGAGTTAAATAGCTTTTTATTTCAGTGAATGTGGTCTGTTAATACTGCAAATTCAACAAATGAGCATTTTCAGTTCTTTCAAACATATCAAATGTTTAGAAACTCTACTGTGCGTAATAATTTGGAACAGTGCATTTAGAGTTTTTTTTAATTTTGAAGATTATACTGCTATCATTGGGAGGTTTCTTCAATAAAATTTGATGTATACTCTAGCGGGTGGTGACTTTTATTACACTGATCGTCATTTGCACCGACCATTTAGGAAAATCAGAAAAAAAGAACATTTGCATAATAATTTGGAACACAGTGTATGAGAAAGGAAAGAAAGCACAATATGGTCTTATCCTTGCGACACTGGGGCCGTGAAGTATTAATTTGTCACTGCTCACCTGGAACAGTTGTGTGACCCACAACTGGTATGAAGGCGTAGTTATGGCTGCTGCAGGATCCACACTCCACCGACACAGGGGTGCCAGAGCCAAATGCAAAGAGGACAGTGCTTGCT
This sequence comes from Allobates femoralis, assembly GCA_033576535.1. Lineage (NCBI taxonomy): Eukaryota > Metazoa > Chordata > Amphibia > Anura > Aromobatidae > Allobates > Allobates femoralis. The sequence continues at coordinate 362,979,980 of JARQOC010000004.1, forward strand.
GGATCCGCGCTGCACATATGATGAAATGATGCGTAGAAACCACTGGTTAATGCAACTTTTATACTGTGCATTGCATTATACTTTGTTGGTTCCGGGTCGGCTTCAAAACTTGTTGGTTTATGCACATTTCATAGTTGACTTAATCCGTGCATCACAAACAACAATACTGGTTACAATGCAACATGTACACATATAGTGACGGAAATAAGTATTTGATCCCTTGCTGATTTTGTAAGTTTGCCCACTGACAAAGACATGAACAGTCTATAATTTTAAGGGTAGGTTAATTTTAACAGTTAGAGATAGAATATCAAAAATGAAGTCCAGAAAACCACATTGCCTAAATTATATTAAGTTAATGCATTTTGCAGAGAGAAATAAGTATTTAATCCCTCTGGCAAACAAGACTTAATGCTTGGTGGCAAAACTCTTGTTGGTAAGCGCAGCAGTCAGATGTTTTTTGTAGTTGATGATGAGGTTTGTGCACATGTCAGGAGGAATTTTGGTCAACTCCTCTTTGTAGATCATCTCTAAATCATTAGGATTTTGAGGCTGTCGCATGGCAACTCGAAGCTTCAGCTCCCTTCATACGTTTTCAGCATTTCTCTTGCTCCAAACACGGTGGGTTGAGTTAATGCCAATGAGCTAATTTTTTGTCTCATTTGACTACAGCACCTTCTCCCAATCACCAAATCACTCTCAGAATCACCAAGGTGTTCATTGGCATTCTTCAGATGGGCTTGCACATGAGCCTTCTTGAGCAGTGGGACTTTCAGGACACTGCAGGATTTTAATGTGTTACCAATGGTTCTCTTGATACATATAGTGAAGAGAAAACAAGGAGTGCAATGAACTGGACCTGGTGGTGTAGGGGGTTAGTGATAGCTGACAAGTGGCTGTGACGAAATGGACTCTTTCATTGCATAGCATGGGTTAACTTCTTAAAATCTAGCTAGACAGTATTTTGTATTTTGTTTACCCATTGTTCCTACAAGTCTTGTAGATATTTGGTGATGTTGACATCTCTCCTCTGTAAGGTCAGAGGAACTTAATCCTGTTAGAATGCCATTGTATTACTATGTGGATTGTTGACTCTAAGTAAATGGCCTCAGCCACCATTGTTTAATGTCATGGATTGCAGACTAAATGTATCCTGCTAGGTGCTAGGTAAACCATCTGCCTGTGGCTCTCCCTCGACAGAACTTAATCCTACTAACATTCCATTGTATTGCTATGTCAACCAGTATGTGCGTCTCCCTTGCCAGGACTGCAATACTATTAGAGATGTTATATATAAGACTTGAGATTGAGCCAATGAGAAGACAGTTTTATTCCACCAATCGTGATGTCCCCAATATCCTGCAATGGGTGATCACGTGTATATAAGCAAAGCTGTTCATTAACCAGGGTGATTGAGATTCTGTCTAGTGACCTCAGTCTAGGGATTTCAGTCCCGGCTAGATGTGCACGGGACTTGATACAGGCAGCTAATCTAGGATTTTCGGATCCGATTGGCAAGCCATAACCCCAGGCCTAGGCATTTCGGTGCCGACCAATGGGATCAGAACCTGGACTAAATTCTACAAGGACTTCATCATCGAATGTTCAGATTCAGCTGGGATAATAAAGACTGCATAAGGATGCAACCCAGGTTGGGATAATCCAGTCAACTGGCTACAGACTTTGCTGTGCTATATATATATATATATATATATATATATATATATATATATATATATATATCTTAATCTGGGGCTCCATGTAAAATCTGACCTCAGGAGGTATCCAGGATCATGAGGAAGGTGAGATATCAGCCTAAACCTACACGGGGGAACTAGTTAAAGGGAACCTGACCCCTAAAAATGAGCCCCCAGCCTTTTAAGACCTGTCCCTGCACTATCCTAATCGATTTCTAGCCATCCCTTTGTCTGAAAAATGGCTATTTGTAAAGTTTATAAAAGTTAGTTTTTAAGCTCAGAACTGCGGCTTATCATTTCTTGAGAAGTCACACAGGGTGTTCCCCGTGGCAGCTCATCACAGATAAGCTGCCGCAAACCAAGCTCATGCATGCTCAATGCGCATCGCGAAGTAAGCAGTACACCCATTGGGTGTACTGACGTCAGTATAGCCAGATATGACGCGATTAGCATCATAGCGGCTATACCGCCCATCTACAGTGACGAGGAGGCACTGTATTGTTTAGCACGCCCATAGGGGCGTGAATAATTACATTCAGGCGACGATGAGAAGCCACAGGAAATGCCCTGTGTGACTTCTGAAGAAATGAGAAGCAGAAGTTCTGCAGGTAAAGAACTAACCTAGATCTTTAATCTAGAGTCATCTAAAGGCCCAGTCACACATAACGATGCACCAGCGATCCCGATAACGATAACAATGTGCAGAGATCGCTGGTGCATCGTTTTTCACATCACTGGTAAGATGTCAAACAGGTATCTCACCAGTGATGTGAAAAATGACGCACTAGCGATCCAGAATTATACTGAGGTCGTTGGGAATTGTCACTCCATAGCGTGGCATTGAGATCGTTGGTCATTGTCCCTGTCAAACACAACAATGTAAAGCTCCCAGCGGGAGTGCAACGATGTAGAAATGATCCAGAGCAGTGTGTAATGATCAACGATCTCACAGCAGGGGCCAGATCGTTGGTGCGTGTCAGACATAACGACATCGCTAACGGGATCGCTGTTGCGTCACAAAATCTGTGACGCAACAGTAATCTCGTTAGTGATCTCGTTATGTGTGACAGGGCCTTTAGAGGGCTAGTGAACAATAAGGGTCTAGATAACCCCTTTGCTGAAATTTTTCTGTCAGTCATCTCTCTGTGTTGTAGTGTTTTTATCTTTTCGTCACTTACAATGCGCTCCACTCGGTGGTGTTGTGATTTCGGGAGTGCTTGGTTGCTATGTCTCAGGTGACAGCTGGTCCAATGTAGGAGACTATTACAGTCAGTTGGTTTGGTATAGAGGTCACTTACCAATATGCCCTGTTCGTTTTTGTAGATGATGGTGTGAAGGAAGTTAATTTTTTCAAGGTCAAAATGTAAGGTAAAGGTTAGGTTATCCACTTTTGTATTGATCTCTGTGGCAACGTTACTCAGAGAGATGGTTTCTCCTGTCCAGATGCAGAAGACATCGTCAATATACCTGACCCATATTTTGGCGTGTTCCATGAAATTGTTATTGCAGTATACATGGTCAGACTTAAACTTTGCCATAAAAATGTGGGCATACAGGGGTGCTACATTGGCCCCCATTGTGGTCCCACATTTTTGGAGAAAAAACTGATCCTCAAACATAAAGAAATTGTTGGTGAGGACCAATTTTAGCATCTCAATGCAAAATTCTTTTTTTGAATTGCCAAAGGTCTCTTGTAGAGATGAGCAATGTTTGATTCCAAATTTTCGCCAATCTCAAATTCGAGCTGTTTTGAGCAGTGTTCGAGTCATTCAACAAATGTGAACAATTAGCTTTAAATTCGGTAGTTCGAGGTTATGTTCGATAACAGTTCGTTCACCAAAAGGACCCTATAAAGTGGTCTGGGTGCAGAGGAAAAGGCAGAAAAGGGGGCATGATTGTTTAAAAGCCGGCGGTAAAAAGCCGCCGGCTTTTAAATTCATTCAGCACGATCCGCAGTCCCCCGCAGCCTCCCATCCCGATCCTCTGCTCCCCCCACCGCCTCCCATCCCGATCCTAAGTTAGGACCGGGCGGGGAGCAAAGCACCAGGGAGCGGGGAGCGAAGGACCAGGGCGGCGGTGAGAAGACTTTACTGCCGGCTTTCCTGCTCTGTGCTGCGCTCCCCGCTCCCTGATGCCCCTCATTGCTCCCTGGATCTGCTCCCCCCCGCACGGTCCTAACTTAGGCCAGGCGGGGAGGCGGCGGGGGAGCGATGAGGGGGCATCACGGAGTGGGGAGCGCACCACAGAGCAGGAAAGCCGGTGGTGAAGTCTCACCGCCGTCTTTCCCACCGCTTATTTCAAATGGTCAGCTGATGCAGATCAGCTGTTCATTTGAAGAAGCCGCAATGATGCCAAGGAAAGGTTCATGTGAGTTCATGCAGCATGAACTCACATGAACTTTCCCACACCGGGTGCTGCACAGCTCAGCTACATTTCTGGACACAAAAATTCGGCGAAGCCCACGTCAAATTTTTTGGGAAAAATTCATTAAAAAATAAATTTAGGGACTGCATCTTTATTAACCCCTCGAGGCCGGAGCGCTGCGGCATTGTAAGGAGGGTTAACTCAGGTCACCCGAGAATACCTCAGGTCATGCCACCTGAGCTGTCCTCGGGTGACCTGAGTTAACCCCCCTTACAATGCTGCTGTGCTCTAGCCTCGAGGAGTTAAAAAAGATGTAGTCCCTAAATGTATTTTTTTATGAATTTTTCCCAAAAAATTTGACTTGGGCTTCGCCGTATTTTTGTGTCCAGCCAGGTACAGCAGGCAGGAATGGGCTGCTTCCAATCCCAAGGTGCCTATTTGTACCTGCCTGGAAACAGAAATAGAAGGAAGCCCTTTTTGTATTATTATTTCATGAATTTCATGAAATACTGAAAAAAAAAATGTGTGGGGGCTTCGCGCTATTTCCATGTCCAGCCAGGTACAATTAAGCAGCTGGGGGCTGGAATCCGCACTGCAGGGAGGCCCAAGCTTTCTGGGCCCCCCCCGCTGCGAATTGCAGCCCGCAGCCACCCCAGAAAATGGCGCATTCAGAGAAGCGCCATCTTCTGGCGCTGAACCCAGCTCGTCCAGAGCCCTGGCACTGTGGCTCACTGGGTAATAAAGGGGTTAGGGCCAGCTTTATGTTATCAGCTGGCCCTATGCCCATTATTCATGGGGTCACGCCAATATTAGACATGACTGCCATGAATTTCTCTTGAATTTTTTAAAAAATACACAACACACAGAAAAAAATATTTTATTAGAAATAAAACAAAAAATAAACTTAGAGACTCCATCTTTATTAAAAAAATTCCTATTCCGTCTGACGTAGTCCAATCAGGTTTTCTTCTTTAGCTCAGCTACATCTGTGGTCATCACCACGGCTTCTTCAAATGAACAGTTGATCTGCATCAGCTGATCATTTGAAATAAATGGCGGTAAAGCCAGAGGTGAGACTTCACTGCCGGCTTTCCTGCTCTGTGCTGCGCTCCCTGCTCACTGATGCTCCCTCATCGCTCCCCCAGCCGCCTACCCGCCTGATCCTAAGTTAGGACCGGGCTGGGGGAGCAGATCCAGGGAGCAGGGAGGGGGCATCAGGGAGCGAGGAGCGCAGCATAGGGCAGGAAAGCCGTCGGTGAAGTCCTCTTCTCACCACCGGTTTCCCCGTCTGTGTCTTTCGCTCCTCGCTCCCGATGCTACGCTCCCCCCTCCCTGTAGTTGCTCCCCCCACCCGGTACTAATGTTATAACACATTTTACATTGATTTTCAATGGTGTTCGACGTGTTCGATGAAAATTCGACGAACACACAGCAAATTTGACAAATCGAATTCGAACACCGGGGTGGTGGCTCATTTCTAGTCTCTTGCTGGTCTAGACCGAGTTCGTGATAGATGCTGGTATAGAGGCTGTTGACCAAGATGCTGTTTGTCGGTGTGTTGTCAATGTCATGGATATGGCTAAGGAATAAAATCAAAATCCAGATCATTTCAATTCCACCTACTACAATATACATCCAAATCACCTGTATCCCACCTCTATCAGAGTGCACAGATGACAAGTGAAACTGTATTAATTTGCACAAATTAATTCTTTATTTATTAAAATTCATGTTTAAAACTTACATTTTCAGGTACCATAATAATTAATTATATCACAAAAAGGTGGGCCATATACTGTTACTCTCTTTGCACATATATAATATCCTGCCCGGAACGCATAGATACGCTTGATAAATAGCAATATTCTACTTCCAGCTATTCAGATCTTACATCAACCATTAATTAATTTGTACTAAGTTGGTTTTATTACCTTGTGCTGCAGTTAATTTCACAGGAGTGCAAATCTGTAGTGGACCCCACCAAACTGCCTATGTACGTTTCAAATTTGCTTCGTCCTCAGGGCATGCCACTGACACTTCAGGCTCCTTTCCTGGAGGAAGTTGTGTCCACCTCAAATGCACAGCACAGTCTTAAAGTTCATTCTTAAAGAAACCCTAAATGGATCTGTCGCTTCTGAGCTATATTTTCCTGAAACTGGTTACAATTGGCCTCGATAGAGGTCCTTGCTTTACATAGCATATTCTTATATAGGTCCAAAATTGATTCTGTTGCTTCTGAACACCGTTTTCCTGACACAGGTTTTATGCTGGCACAACTGGTCATGATAGAGGTTCTCGCTTTCCATAATGTGTTGCTTAAGGGTATGTGCGCACTGGCCGGGTTAGGGTCGGATTAGGTGTGTAAACCGCCGGTCGGTTTACATAAATTTCATGTAAATTTATGTTAATCCAAACCGGCGTTTGGATTAACATAGAAACCTATGTAAACCGACACCCGGTGTCCACACACCGGCGGTTTACACATGCTCATCCGTTGCTAACCCGCTGGGTTCCCAGTGGGTTAGCAAAGAATGAGCATGTTCTATAATCCGGCCGTTCAGTAGCGGCTGCAAGCAGAATCATGTACTGCTTCCAGCCGCCGCAACACCGCCGGCGCTAACCCGCTGGCCACCCGCCTGGCACCCGCCCGTCACCCGCCGCACATACCCGCCAGGATGCCGGTGGACAGCTCCGGAGCATCCTGGCGGGTCCGCCCAGCCGCCGACGACCAACCCGCCGGTAAGTGTGCACCTACCCTAAAGAAGACAATAATTTGATTCTGTTGTTTCACAGCTCGATATTTCTGACAAAGGTTTCACACCAAAATGACTTGCCATGATAGAGGTTGTAGCTTTCCATAACTTATTGCTAAAGGGAACAAAAATTTGATTCTGCAGCTTCTCAGCTCCATTTTCATGACACAAAATTTATTCCGGAATGACAGGTCACGATACACGACCTTACTTTTCATAACTTATTACTAAAGAGGACAAAAATTTGATTCTGTGACTTCTCAGTTCCATTTTTCTGACATAGATTTCATGCCGGCACGACTGTCCACGATAGAGGCACTTGCTTTTCATAGCTTATTGCTAATGAGGACAGACATTTGATTCTAAGACTTCACAGCTACATTTTCCTGACAAAAGTTTCATGCCGGCATGATATGAATAATTCAAACTCGAATATTTTACTATTTGCCCATCACTAGCAGTCACGCTACTTTGTTACTAACATACCTGTGCATGAGATGTTGGGGGACCAGTAAACCATGGATTATGTCAGAGCTTTGTAGATTTTCTTAAATAACAAATTGGTGAACAAGGGATAATGTGGGGAGTCTTTTTTTCAAATAAAAAATCTCTTCCTGTGTGTTTTTTCACTTTACACTTACTGCATTAGCAATAGGGATATCTGATAAGGTACCTTTACACGCGGCAACTTTTCTAGGAATTTCACTGGTAACTTACTGGTTGCAGTGAAATCATGGAGACATTGTTACATTTGTACACAGCAACAAGATAGAACAATGTGTCCATGATTTCACTGCAACCAGTAAGTTGCCAGTGAAATTCCTAGATAAAAGTACCCATAGACATATCTTTATTACTAACCCCTGGCTTCATGCCAACTAACATTACACAGCTGGTGCCAACTTCCAAAAATATTACCCTCATCACCAATGAACCAGATCAATCCGTAAGAGCCGAGGAAAGAGCCAGAAGTGGCACAACTAATAGATGCATCAATTGTGCAGACTGGTATATTTAGACAGGGAAGGGCTAAATAACCATGGTCGTTCCCAGCCTGTTAGTATCAGCCCGACGCTGTCTGCTTTACCTTGGCTGGATTTCAAAAATAGGGGCGACCCCATGACTTTTTTATTTATTTTTTTAAGTTAAACAAAGTTAAAAACTCTTTAGTGCCACATGAAAGGCACTAATGGGTGCAAGTGAAAAGTACTTCCTAGATGTCTGCTCTAATCTAAGCTCTCCTTCCTATATCTAATCTCTATGATCTGCTTCCAGATAACAGTGTGCAGAGCATCACACCACAGGGTCTCATGTGAGACCTGATCACAGTAATGCCAGGAGCAAACATGGATACTGAATTACTGTGTATGGCTAGGGTCATTTTTTAAGGTGCTTTTTTGCACCATGCTTTTTTGCATGTGTTTTTACATTTCTGCATGTGTTTTTAAGGTGTTTTATGACACCCTGCGTTTTTGCATGCGGTTTTCAAAAAGCACCAAAAAATACTGCAAGCTGCATTGTTTGGTGCGTTTTCAAAAACGCATGTGTTTTTTTAACATGGGGCCCTATGGGAAACGCATGCATTTTTGCATGGTACCAAATGGTACCATGCATTTTTGCATGCGTTTTTTAAGGCAGCTCCTCACTTAAGCACAAAAACGCATCCCAAAAATGCAGGCACTTTAGGCATGCGTTTTTGCTATTGGGGCATGCGTTTTTTTACATGGGGGCCTATGGGTGCGTTTTCCCATGCGTTTTCAGAAAACGCAGGTCTCCAAAAACGCATGGAAAATCTGCAAGTGTGACCCTAGCCTAAGCCAGGTAGTCCATGCATGTTTATGGACTATCAAAAAGCCACAAAACATGTGGGACTCAAGTTTCCATGATACTTGATCTTGTAATGAGCATGCCCGAGCACCCCGACGACTGATTAACTATCAAGTGGTCATCAAATAATGAATAAAGACAGCGCCTCACAGGTTGGTGAATTGCATCACATTCTCTTTATTTGTTTTCTTGAATAGTCCTTTTAGAATTCAATAGCTCACTATGGTTAATTAATAAGTTATTACCCAATATACTCTAGCTCTTTTAGGATACTGTATGGATCTATTGATAGAGCCTGGATGGAACTATCCATTGCCATGGTGTTATTTTGTATAGGTTATTATACCGACATCTATATACAAAATGCTAAGGCTGATATATCTCAGCATATTGGGTTGATTTCCCAGTCTGCCCTGAGTCTCTTATATGGCTAAAAGCTCCTCTGTGACTAAGGAAGGGTTAAATGTCATTATATTTGTATTATGTCTTTCTTGAATTGAAAGTTATGTTCTTGTGCAGAAGTAGGTTTGCTGGGTTACGCCAATTGCGTACGCAAGTAACCTAGCACTGAAGACTGACCAATGTAAAATGAGTATGCAGTAACATGCGCAGCGGGGATACGCTTACGACCAATCGGAGGAAGACTCCGGTGCATGCATGGAATAAGACGTCCACTGATTGGCTATTGAACTGAAAGAGGTGGCCCTGGATGACGATTGTAGCTGGGAGCTCCATGTCAGCGAAAATGCTGCACTTCTTAGTGGATTATTGCGATGAGTGATCAGAGGGGACGTATGGGGTGGTAATAAGGCACTCTGCCAACTGATAGGCCATTGGGGCTTTTTAAACTGTAGGGTTTGTGATATATTTCTAGAATTGTTTGTATATGTTTGTGATTGGTTATGGTTAATGAGGGGGTGGTGTTTACACTATTTAAGAGGGGTTATAGCAATGTGTACTGTGCTTGAAAAAGATCCCTGTGGACGAAACGTCGGAACTGGAGGGGCAATATAGAGAATGTGAGTCACTATCTTTATTCATTATTTGATAATTGAATGTTATCCTAGAAGGACTCCCTGGAGGTGACATGCGCCCCACCTTAAGGTAATGGTAACCCTGCTTTTCCATGAGGTGCTGTAAGCCAACCTTTGCATGTGATTATCTATCAAGTAGTGACAAATATGACCATTCATCACTAGATCCAGGGGCGGAACTACCGTGGTGCAGCTGGTGCAGCTGCACCAGGGCCCCGACCAGCTAGGGGGCCCCTGGAGCTCCAGCGGCAGTTCCGTTCCCCTGACTGGCCCTGCGCGAGATCCCCCGGGGGCCCCGACACTTTGGGGCCAAACCCACTAAGACCCCCCCCCCCCGGGCGCTGTAGGGGGCCCGGACGCAAAGGGGGGGCCCACTGGTCCCCTGAGCGTCCCCACATGTACTAGGGGGCCCCTGACCGCTGGCCCCACACGCTATCCTCGGGGCCCCCTTACTGCTGCCTCCCCCCTCTCTCCATTACCGGCAGTCGCGCTGATCTGCCTGTCACGTGGGCTGTAGCCGGCGCCGCTCTATTTCCTGTATCGCGCCGGCTGCAGCTCCACACCACATGACAGGCTGCGCTCAGCGCGACTGCCTGTCGGTAATGGAGGGGGACGCAGCACTAAAGGAGGCAGCGGTAAGGGGGCCCGAGGATAGCGTCAGGACCTGGATGGGCTCGGGCCAATTAGTGGGGGCAGCTCTATGCCCCCCCCAGATAGTGTGGGGACAGCTCTCATGGCCTCCCCCCCCCAGGATGAGTGTGGGGGACAGCTCTCATGGGCCTCCCCCAGGATGAGTGTGGGGGCCCAGCTCTCATGGGCCCCAGGATGAGTGTGGGGGCGAAGCTCTCAGCTGTCATGGGGGCCCCAGGGCCTGAGGTGAGGTGGGGGCAGCACTCAGGGGCCCCTGAGGCTGAGGTGTGGGGGCAGCACTCAGGGGCCCCTGAGGCTGAGGTGTGGGGGCAGCGCTCAGGGGCCCCTGAAGCTGAGGTGTGGGGGCAGCACTCAGGGGCCCCTGAGGCTGAGGTGTGGGGGCAGCCTCAGGGGCCCGACTGACGTGTGGGGGCAGCACTCAGGGACCCACGAGCTCCTGTGGGGCACTCAGGGGCCCCTGGTGTGGGGCCACCCAGGTGGCCTACAGAGGCCCCTCCTGGTGGCTGGGCCCCCTGGTGGTGCTGGGCCCCCCTGGTGGTGCTGGGCCCCCCTGGTCGAGCCTGGTGCTGCCGGGCCCCCCTGGTGGTGCCTGGTGCTGCCGGGTCCCCCCTGGGTGCTGGGGCCCTGGCCTGGTGCTGCCGGGCCCCCCTGGTGGTGCCTGGTGCTGCCGGGCCCCCCTGGTGGTGCCTGGTGCTGCCGGGCCCCCCTGGTGGTGCTGGTGTGCGGGCCCCTGGTGGTGCCGGGCCCTGGTGGTGCCTGGTGCTGCCGTGCACCCCTGGTGGTGCCTGGTGCTGCCGGGCCCCCCTGGTGGTGCCTGGTGCTGCCGGGCCCCCCTGGTGGTGCCTGGTGCTGCCGGGCCCCCCTGGTGGTGCCTGGTGCTGCCGGGCCCCCCTGGTGGTGCCTGGTGCTGCCGGGCCCCCCTGGTGCTGCCGGGCCCCCTGGTGGTGCCTGGTGCTGCCGGGCACCCCTGGTGGTGCCGGGCCCCCCTGGTGGTGCCTGGTGCTGCCGGGCCCCCCTGGTGGTGCCTGGTGCTGCCGGGCCCCCCTGGTGGTGCCTGGTGCTGCCGGGCCCCCCTGGTGGTGCCGGGCCCGGCTGTTGTTTCCACCTCTTTTTGAAACTCCCGTCTCCTGTGGTACTCTGACGTATGGTTTCTGGGCAGTGTGTTGGGTGCTGGGAGTTGTAGTTCTCCTGGGCGGGCTCAATGTTCTCCCGCCGCCTGTCTGTGGTTATTGTGCCTCTTCTGGGATGTCCTCAGCTCCGTGCTGTGCACAGTGTACCACCATGTCCCCAGCTCCGTGCTGTGCACAGTGTACCGCCATGTCTTCATCTTCGTGCTGTGCACAGACAGTGTACCGTACACTGTCTGTGCACAGCACGGAGCTGGGGACTTGGTGGTACACTGTCTTCCGCCGCCTTAAAATCGGTCTGTTTCTCATCCAGGAGAGTCGGATGAGTGACATCCGTTTTTTGGTCTGTTTGGAAACTGCTGTGCGAGTGGCCAACATTTTTCTCAGATTCTCATATCACATCCGTGTGCAATCAATCTGTTCTTTCCTCAGCAGCTATTAGTGTAGAATCATTTACAGGAACATTTTACAGTGTTCTAAGCTATAGAATGATAATGTATCCGTGAAAAAAACGATGCCTCTCGGATGGTTCGTGTGCTGTCAGTGTGCGGTATGTAATTTTGTCGGACCCATAGACTTGCATTAGTGAGTCACATACTGTCGCAGCATGTTGCAACTTTTTTCTCATCCTGAATCTGGATGAGAAAAAAGCGTCCGACACTCACCAATGTGCTCTCAGAGATTGATTGCAATGTGAGAAAATCACACATCGCACTCATCAGAGTTTCACCCCAGTGTGTCCGTACCCTAATACTAAAATCCATATAGTAATCCTACTGGTATGGGGAGGGTTTATGGCTCAGTTAGAACACTCCATACTTCATGTAATGAGGGGTTTATGGCTCAGTTTGTACACTCCATACTTCTTGTTATTAACCAGTTAATGCTCTCTTGTCCACCGCACTGCAGTGTCAAAAAAGGACGACAGCGAGACAGACAGCAACATGGCATCAGAGAGCCCCTGACCTCGAAATAGAAGATCCTCAGATCCCGGTATTGTGACATAATATTAAGAATAAAGGTTTTTTGCATTTATATTACACTATGAACTCCACAGCACGGCGGCGAAAATTGCTCCGGCCCCGGGCCCTCCTTCACTCCTGCTTGTTGCCATACACTGGGGTTGTGCAGAGGTGGCAATTGCACCCCTTCTCTTTGTGTGTTAGTATAGTAGTTATATTCTTGTATATAGGGGCAGACAGTGTATGCTATGTACACTTCCAGATTATCAACAACCAAAGTGGCGGCCAATTTTCGACCGCCCAGGGCGCCACAAACAGTTGCTACGCCGCTGGCTGTGCTGCAACACCCGCGGCACTATTCTGGCACTGAGTTCCAGGAGGGGGGGCCCCAAAAAATTTCTTGCACCAGGGCCCACTACAGTCTGGGTCCGCCCCTGACTAGATCTAGCATGTTCAATTTGCTAATTTTTTTAGTTCTTGGAAAATAAGCTGCAGCCAGAGGAGTCTGGCAGCAGCTCTCTCATAGAGAACACAAGAGCATTTGGTAGAGTCTCTATTGTTTTTGCTATATTTTAATTTCTTTTCCAGAATACTTAGCTGAGTGAGTGCTTTAGTGGATGGAGGAGTCAAGGGCTGAATGCCAATGCCAAAGTTGCTTGCTATCAGTGGAGGGTAGTTGGGGGGATTAGTTGGATAGTCATGATTATAAAATTATATAGTACAGGATATATTATAGATGGAGTATATTTCCTATCCTCTCTTAAATGCAGCAGATGACAGTGGGGTCATATTAAAAAATAACCAAAAAGCACATGCTAATATCTACATATGACTACTTCAGTCACTGTGTAATAATAGTCAAATTCAGCAGTTCATTCCTAATGCTGATAATTAATGTTATTATGTTGTCCTGCTTCTTGCATTCAATATGTATCATTTACATATATCGACTTGTAAATATAATGTCCCAAAGCATCTACCTGCTAGGTCTACTTCTGACAGCAGGGGGAGCTCTAATCTTAGAATGTTTAATAAATATATCAATTACTAGTCTATATATTCCTGTTGATCTGCTTTGGGTGTGTTTTTCCCAGAGAATGCTTAAAGCAGGTGTGTAGCACATACAAGCTAGCATTGGCTCATAGCCATCAGTGTGTGACCCCTATAGTAGCATACAGATACACTGAAACTCAAACTGAATGCTAAAAACAAAAACTTTTCATACAGTTAAAATGTGAATTTGTTTGAAATCTTTGATAAATTCAGAGATTAGTTTATTTCTTTAAAAATATGTGTAGTACATGAAATAACTTAGATCACTGCACTTCTAAAGTTGCCCATACACATTACGGTACATAGTTGTTCAATGCCTCTATATATACTGTATATACATACACTTGAAGAGAAGGGACACACTGCTATCAGACACTTCTGACTATGGCTTGTTTCTTGAGAAAACAAAAAGATCAAAAATTTGTAAATCCAATATACAGTGCCTTGTGAAAGTATTCGGTCTCCTTGAAATTTTCATACTTTTGCCACATTTCAGACTTCAAACATAAAGATAGAAATTATAATTTTTTTGTGAAGAATCAACAAGTGGGACACAATCGTGAAGTGGATTGGAATTTATTGGATATTTTAAACTTTTTTAACAAATAAAAACCTGAAAAGTGGGGCGTGCAATATTATTCATCCCCCTTGAGTTAATACTTTGTAGCTCCACCTTTTGCTGTGATTACAGCTGCAAGTTGTTTGGGGTATGTCTCTATCAGTTTTGCACATCGAGAGACTGAAATTCTTGCCCATTCTTCCTTGCAAAACAGCTTGAGCTCAGTGAGGTTGGATGGAGAGCGTTTGTGAACAGCAGTTTTCAGCTCTTTCCACAGATTCTCAATTGGATTCAGGTCTGGACTTTGACTTGGACATTCTAACACCTGGATACATTTATTTTTGAACCATTCCATTGTAGATTTTGCTTTATGTTTGGGATCATTGTCTTGTTGGATGATAAATCTCTGTCCCAGTCTCAGGTCTTTTGCAGACTCCAACAGGTTTTCTTCCAGAATGGTCCTGTATTTGGCTCCATCCATTCTTCCCTCCAATTTTAACCATCTTCCCTGTCCCTGCTGACGAAAATCAGGCCCAAACTATGATGCTGCCTCCACCATGTTTGACAGTGGGGATAGTGTTTTGAGGGTGATCAGCTGTGTTGCTTTTACGCCAAACATATCGTTTGCATTGTGGCCAAAAAGTTTGATTTTTGTTTCATCTGACCTGAGCACCTTATTCCACATGTTTGGTGTGTCTCCCAGGTGGCTTGTGGCAAACTTCAAACAAGACTTTTTATGGATATCTTTGAGAAATGGCTTTCTTCTTGCCACTCTTCCATAAAGGCCGGATTTGTGCAGTGTACGACTGATTGTTGTCCTATGGACAGACTCTCCCACCTCAGCTGTAGATCTCTGCAGCTCATCCAGAGTGATCATGGGCCTTTTGGCTACATCTCTGATCAGTCTTCTTATTCAAGATGAAAGTTTAGAGGGATGGCTGGGTCTTGGTAGATTTGCAGTGGTCTGATACTCCTTCCATTTCAATATGATCGCTTGCACAGTGCTCCTTGAGATGTTTAAAACTTGGGAAATCTTTTTGTATTCAAATCCATCTTTAAACATCACCACAACAGTATCTCGGACCTGCCTGGAGTGTTCCTTGGTCTTCATGATGCTCTCTGCACTTGAAACAGAACCCTGAGACTATCATAGAGAAGGTGCATTTATACAGAGACTTGATTACACACAGGTGGATTCTATTTATCATTACCAGTCATTTAGGACAACATTGGATCATTCAGAGATCCTCACTGAACTTCTAGAGTGAGTTTGCATCAATGAAAGTAAAGGGGCTGAATAATATTGCATGCCCCACTTTTCAGTTTTTATTTTTTTAAAAAGTTTAAAATATGCAATAAATTTTGTTCCACTTCACGGTTGTGTCCCACTTGTTGTTGATTCTTCACAAAAAAAATTTGAATTTATATCTTTATTAGGGATGGGCGAATCTACTCGCTAGGACTCGTTACTCGGCGAGTAGTAAGGGACTCGCAGGACTCGGTACTCGGCGAGTTTCCCAGTGATGACTCGCACGAGTCCAATGCAAATCAATATCAATCCTAGTTTTGTCAGAAACACTGACAAAACTAGGATTGCCATTGTTTGCATTAGACTCGTGCGAGTCATCACTGGCTACTGTGCCAGTGATAGCAGGGAGACTCGCAAAGTAACTGCTGTTTCTTTGCGAGCCGAGTCCAGTTGTCTTCTCTGTGCAGCTCCAGGGTCCTAGAGCCCGCCTGCTCACAGAGATGTAGCAGTGCTGAGATTATTCTCAGTCTGCTCATTCCCTGTGCATGTAGCAGAGAGGACATCGCGTTTTGGACTACGTCGGACGGAAGAGGATTTTTTTAATTAAAGATGGAGTCCCTAATGGCTTTTTTTTTTATTTCAAATAAAAAATTTTCTCTGTGTTTTTTTAACCCTTTATTGGAGATTCTTAGTGGCTGGGTCAAACGTGGCCTGACATTAAGAATCTCGGGCTTAATACCAGCTTGTATAACAAAGCTGGTATTAACCCCTTTATTACCCAGCGTGCTACCGCCACCAGGGCCGCTGGAAGAGCGGGGTTCAGCGCCAGAGGATGGCGCTTCAATGAACGCGCCATCTTCTGGGGCGGCTGCGGGCTGCAATTTGCAGCGGGGGGTGCCCAGAAAGCTTGGGCATCCCTGCGCTGCGGATTCCAGCCCTCAGCTGCTTAGCTGTACCTGGCTAGACATAGAAATTGCGCGGAGCCCCACGCATTTTTTAAAAATTATTTAATGAATTTCAGAGTCAGAGTCTCAGAGTCAGAGTCAGAATCTCAGAATTTCATGAAATAATTTAAAAAAAATGCGTGGGGCTCCGCGCAATTTCTATGTCTAGCCAGGTACAGCTAAGCAGCTGGGGGCTGGAATCCGCAGCGCAGGGATGCCCAAGCTTTCTGGGCACCCCCCGCTGCAAATTGCAGCCCGCAGCCGCCCCAGAAGATGGCGCGTTCATTGAAGCGCCATCCTCTGGCGCTGAACCCCGCTCTTCCAGCGGCCCTGGTGGCGGTAGCACGCTGAGTAATAAAGGGGTTAATACCAGCTTTGTATTATCAGCTGGCCCTAAGCCCGAAATTTATGGCGGTCACGCCAATATTAGACATGACCGCCATGAATTTCTATTAAATTGTTTTAAAAAAAACACAACACAAAGAAATTTTTTTATTAGAAATAAAAAAAAAAGCCATTAGGGACTCCATCTTTAATTAAAAAAATCCTCTTCCGTCCGACGCAGTCCAAAACGCGATGTCCTCTCTGCTACATCCCCTGTGTATAGATATAGATCTCTATGCACAGGGAATGAGCAGACTGAGAACAATCTCAGCTCTGCTACATCATCTCTGTGCACAGACATTCATGTCTGTACACAGGGATTGAGCAGACTGAGAACAATCTCAGCACTGCTACATCAGGCAGCAGGCAGGCTCTAGGACCCTGGAGCTGGCAGCCAGCACAGAGGAGAAAGCAGGACTCTTATCTGTGCGAGTCAGCGATTACTTACAAAGTAAACGAGCAATGCAAATAAATGACAAAACTAGGATTGCTTCAGGCTGAAGCTTCCGAGACACATCTGCGAGTTGTAAATCTCACACTACTCGCTATTACTCGCTTCCCCATTCATTAACATTGGACTCGCTAGACTCGCAACGAGTAGCGAGTCCTGGGCTCGGACTCGCTAGAGTCAAGCGATTCCGAGTAATTTAGGATTCGCCCATCACTAATCTTTATGCTTGAAGCCTTAAATGTGGCAAAAGGTTCAAAAGTTCAAGGGGGCCAAATACTTTCACAAGGCACTGTACCTGACTTTTCCTTTCCTGGACAGTTTATCCAACTTTTTATAGTGTATGGGGCTTTAGTATAAAGGGTTAGTATATAATTACATGGTTCTAAAAAAAACAAACCACTTTCTAAAAACATTTCCAATTTCCCTGTTATCCCTAATTAGGGCATATTGATATAAGGTCCCTTTAGTAGACAAAATAGAAAGCAACTGTAATCAACCACTCTTACAATGGGGAATTCAGTATGTGGATGAACTACCAGGTCGGTCATTTCTTTTCAATGGATCAGGAGTCTCATATTCAGCTTGGTATGTGGGCCGCACATAGAAGAAAATTTAATTTGGGGGCCGTATTCTTTGCAAGCAATATATTTTTAGCGATATATTTTTTTTCTATACACGTTTTAATCTTTTTTGAACATTTTTTTCTATTTTAATTTATTTTCTTAAATGACATTCTCCGTATGTATAGCATAGTTTTATTGCTTGGGTCAATATAGATGCGTTGATAAGAAAAAAGTACTTTTTTCTTTATCTTATATGTAAAACGGCATTTTTTAATAGTAATAAGAAATTCTGCCTGTTTGAATTTTTTTTAACATTTATCACATATTATCCTCTTCTTGTAAGACAATATTACTCAGGGCCACGTCACGCACACAGATATCTGTGCAGATATTGTTTGCAGATCTCTGGTTGCAGTGAAATCATGGACACATTGATCCATTTGTACACAGCCACAAAATGGAGCAATGTGTCCATGATTTCACTGCAACCAGAGATCTGTTCAAAAAGTTGGTCAAGTATCTGTGTGTGTAAAGTGGCCCTTTTGAAATACCACCCTATTGTAAATTTGCAAATAAATCCCTTTCAGTAATGTTCCCCATCCTTTGGGCCTATCTTTTTAATAATGTCCCCATCCAGGAAACCCCTTCTTTTAGTAATCGGTCCATCTTGCGCCCTTTTTTTTCTCCCCTTCTTCTTGTTTGTAATGGCCTATCTTGCCCCCCCTTCTTTATTGCTGGTGGGGGCAGCTCATGTGACTGGGCATCTGCCTTTAAATTTCCCCCATATGGCAAAAAGTGTTGCACATTGGTATTTTTTTAAACAGATGTTTATTTTTGGGGAAAATTTAAAAATAGCACCCCGTATGAGGTGAGTTGTGTGAGGTGATTTGTGCACATCTGCGTCTGGGGGGCTGTGTGGGGGTGTGTGTCCCTTGGGTGTGTTTTGTGCGTCCCTGTGGGGTGAGTGCTATGTCC
>JARQOC010000004.1:362998672-363048672 GCA_033576535.1 Allobates femoralis
TTTGGTTTCTGATGGTAGTCTGCTGCCAGACAGTCTTGGGGGGTCTCTGGGGCTACTCCTCTATGCGCATTCTCTGCCACCACCTGCCACTCAGCACAATGCATCATTGCCACAGCTGGAGTGGATGATGGAGGAACCAGAGGATGACCACCCCTTCTTGGACAAACAGGAACAGGTCCATCTTGGGGAACATTGACATGCCTTGTGGGTTTGGGTGTGTCTGGCTGGCCAACTAAGAGACACTTTGGCTACACCCGACGTCAACTTCTCTCTAGGGCACCCTTCTCCTACCACTTCTCAAATTGGGTGGTGGTGCCAATCCAGCATAGACCAACTGCAAACCACCCCTTCATGACCTGCACCTTCATGAACGTGACCTCATCCCCAACATAGATAATATGTAGTGTTTGGGGAAGATCGTCACACTGCAGGGCGGTGCGGTTGACATAGCACCGATGTTTAGTGCCATGCTCCACTAGGAACCTATACCCCTTATCCTATTTGAATGCTGCCATCTTGCCATTCATGCATTGGTCGAGAAAGTCTTTAGCCTGAGGCCTATACAGTCAGTCCTGTGCGATGGCATCTGCATGCTGAATCTCCTCCACAAAAGATATAGAAGAACGGGGTGGTTGTTGCCTTCTTAGATAGGTGCTAGGAGTGGGTAGAGGTCCCCACATGGCATTGCACCAGTTAAATAGCTCCAAAGGTGGTGAGGGTGATCCACACAGCCGGGACACATTGCCATGTAAGTGCTACTGTTCCTTGGGGTCCCCAAAAAGGTCCTGTCCAGGTGGTCTTGGGGAATGGGATCCAGGAGCTCAGGCTGCAACACCATCTGCAGCTGGAATGTAGCTAGATATAGAGCCAGATCATTTGCAGTCTCACATGTGCTGCTCCTGAGCCCAGATGTAGTAGGGTAAAAGTCACCTGACTGCTGGGATTCACTCCTCAGGCTTGCATCGGAACTCAGGACTGGATCCGCACTTCATTACAGATAATGCCCAAATCGGGAACTGTGGTGGAGCTCCAGGTGACATAGGTCTCACTCTTCATCTCTCCATGAAGCCATTCTGGGTCTAGTTTGGCTGACCCACCTTCTGCCCCCGGGGTTTGTTAGGTAGATTATATTCTCATAGTCAGCCATGCCTTGCAGGGGATCCATAAAGAAACCAAATGACTGCAGTGCGGAACCCAGACAGCGGAGCTGTGTGCCACTGGCAATGCCAGGTAAGATGGCAGGAGATGATATTAAAGTTCATTGGGTTTGGGTGTGTTTTGTTTGCTTTGACTAAGGGGCCCTCCTTCTGGATTGAGTGCCACGATTCAGACCTGAGCAATCAGTACTGGAGTTGAATGTTTGCACACTATTGTTGCCTAATGTCTAGCTGCTAATTAACACTTCTATGTCAGGTCACAACATATATGAACTGGGTTGCGGATACTTGGTTGCATTCATTATTCAAGTGTGACATGTTACTATGAAACATGATGAAAAGAAATTATTTTAGTCAGGTCACCATTCTCCACCTATTAATCTGGAATGCTGAATTAGGTTAGGGTCACATTTGTGGTCGGGTTTGCAGATCCTGATCTGGTTTTGAGCATTAAAAATGCGCAAAACCGAATTTGGATCCGCAGCCCATAGGCACCCATTATAAAACCGGATTGCACTTAATGTAATCCGGTTCCTGCATTCCGGTTTCGCTGCCTGCGTGAAAAATCATGCAGGCAGCATTTTTCGGAGCGGTTTGAAAACCACAGCGGGGATGCTATAATGGGCGCCTATGGGAGTCCGTCCGGCTACCGCAAGGCACATGTGAATGCCTGCGGTAGCCGGATGCTTTGTTCATCCCTGCTGCCACAGGGATGAACAAAGGGTTAATGTTAATATTATATGTGGGCAACATGTCTCCAGGGAATGTCCAACCTCCCAAGAGACATGTTGGCCACATAGAGCGGCATGTGAGAGGTTAAATCTCTTCATTACAGTGTTGCTGGCTTTGTCGGCTCTTACAGTTTTATCAATGACAGCCGGAAGCTCCTCGCTGTAAAGAGGAGATACAGTATGTAATGTGCGTACTGTACATGCCGCTATCCAGGGTCCTGAAAGCTTTAACATTAGTTCTATAGGCAGTGCTCCGCCATAGAACTAATGTTACAGCGACTTAATAGAAAACCCACTTAAATCCTCGACTTGGATGACTGGACAAATCTATAGAAACCTGAATGATGACCACATCCTTCATAAACATCCTTACATCATAGCCTGGGAAAAAGAGTTAGGTTTCCCCATTGATTTGGTAGACTTGACTTCTACAATTGAAATCTCCTACGCAAACACCAATTGTGCTTCAGTCCAAGAATCCTACTTTAAAGTCTTGACGAGATGGCACTGGACACCATCCAAGCTAAACCACATCGACCCCCTTGTCTTCCCGTTATGCTGGAGAGATTGTTTGCAAATCGGGACCCTTTCTCATGTTTTTTGGAAGTGCCCAAAGATCCTTAAATTTTGGCAGGGGGTTAATGACCTAATCTTCAATACCACCAACTTTAGACTAATACTCTCCCCACAACTAGCCCTCATCTCTATTGGTATATCAAACTTCCCCCATAACTTCAGATTCATAATCTCTCAAATACTCCTTACCTCCAAGATACTTCTGGCTGCCAAATGGAAGACCACAGAAGTACCCACCATATCTGAACTCACTGACAGAATTTCGGCTCACTGTACCTTTGAATTTAACTATGCAGTCAGAAACAACTCATATAATAAGTATTACAGCAATTGGGAGCCCTGGATTTCTACACAATCACTCAAACATTTAACTAGGCCATTGACGTAATTCCTGAATCTAACCCACACCCGACGTACCTAACATTTTTATAGATGTCTCTCGGAACCCTTGTTCTTTACTCCATAACTGTTTTTATGCATCAAGTCCTAACTGTTATCTCTCTTTCCTGTTTTTTTTTTTACGAGTATACACTGTTCATAACCTAAGTTTATAGCCAATCTTTGTTTGTCTAGGTTTACTTAGATGTTTTATATTAAGTACCTACTAAGGTTAATACCATTGACTACCCCTATTTTCATGTGTGTATGTTACCCTTTTGATTTTCCTGTATTTATGTCCCGCTGTTTTGTAAAACAATCTTCCAATAAAAATATTTGAACAAAAAGAACTAATGTTACAGCTTTCAGGACCCTGGATAGCGGCATGTACAGTACGCACATTACGTACTGTATCTCCTTACAGCGAGGAGCCTCCGGCTGTCATTCATAAAATAGCAAAAGCCGATAAAGCCGGCAATACTGTAATAAAGAGATTTAACCACTCACATGCCGCTCTATGTGGCCAACATGTCTCTAGGGAGGGTGGACACCCCCTACAAACTTGTTGCCCACATATAATATTAACATTAACCCTTTGTTGATCCCTGCAGCAGCAGGGATGAACAAAGCATACAGCAACCGGATTGCACATTATGAGCAATCTAGTTACCGGATCCAGGTTTAGGGACACATTTTGAAGCCAAAATGTGTCTGAAGGCACATGAGATTACCGCATCCAGATCTGGATGTGGTAATCGCAATGTGCCTTCCAAATGTGACCCTAGCCTTAGACTATTGGGCATTGGGAACTGCAGGAATGCCAGGAGGACAACTGGAATATGCATTATACATGAAAGGTGAGACCCAATGGTGACAGTGTTGCAAATTTTGTTGCAAAAATGTTGTAAAGCGCTATATAAATAAATACTTATTAGTATTATTAGTACTATGAATATTATGACATTAAATAGTGATTGCACATTTTTAAGAAGCAATAGCCGAACTATGGAGTTTCATTAATGTGAACACACCTATAAGATCAGGGATGTGAAGCATATCATGGCCATAATCTATTTTTTCATATATTGCTTTTCTATAAGTGTATAACAGATGGTCTCGCCTGCTGGTGACCATCTGCAATTATAAAGGTTTGCTCTAAAATAAAATAATAATATTACAAATAAAAATAATAGTATACAAAATTCACACAAAAAAGCGCTTAAAAATATAAAGCTTTCTTAAACTGATGTTTTAAGAACATTGTAAGCTAACTGGACTTTCCCAGATGCTGCCACTGTTTCCAAAATTCAGACCCTGCAGGTGTTAAAACACCTTCAAACTCCAGGAAGATAAAAAAAATTCCCCAAAATTCTACAGCTTAATACAAGTCAAAAGAAAGGATTTGGGACACTCCTAACCAGCAAGTCTTCCGCCGAGTGTTTTGGCCCCAAATAAACAGGTAAATGTTTAGGGCCATTTTCAATTTCCAAAATTTGCGTTTGCAAACTTTTGGTCAGCGTGTTTGTGTTTGCAGTCATGGAACCGAATCGGATGGATTCTTGACGAATTTGAAACTGGTGAATCATTCTTTTAAAACCCCAAAAAATTTTTGAATGATAAAAATATACATATGTCATTCTAAATGGTAACAAGCAATACCTAATATGTAGTTATTAAATATATATAAATATTAGCAATCAATCAAGCATAATATTAATTTATTATTTTGCACCATAGAAAACAATAGTCTGTAATATTTTTCAAACTGATCTTCTCATTTTTATTTTAACTACAATTCTCCAGATTTGAAAAATATGGTCAATAAAATGTATTGCGTCCCCTACAATTAATGTGACTCTAAAACATTCAATTAGCAGTGGTAAGGAAGGCAAGAGTTGGCTATAAAGAAAAGGAAACTTTGCCACTGGGATCTTGCCAGAAAACTAGCCTTTGACACATTTCAGATTTCATGTGGTTTTTGTTAAGCACATGAAAACATGGAATGCAAGAGCACATGTTTAACACTTAACACACGACATAGATTTCACAAGATAAAAGAATCTGTGCTTGCAAGGAACTTAACCTTCAATATGTATGGAGATATAAAGATGTAGAAACATAGACAAATGTATAATGATCCCTATTAATTAATAAATTATCTTCACTTCTTTGCCATTTCAGTAAGCTCCTCATATTGACCCACACTTAAAGGGGTTTTCCCATAAATAAAGTTAATTTTAAACAATAGATCTTAGAATAATAATAAGTTCCCCAATTGGATGTGTTTAAAAAAAATGTTCCCGGGCTGAGATAATCTTATAAATGTGTCCCTGCTATTATTCCAAGATCTTTTGATTAGAATGAACTTTTTAATTAATTTTGTTCGCACAAAAAACCCTTTGAAGATAAGATTATCAGATAAATCTGCTCATTCTCTTCCAGAATTGATCAGTCATTATCAAAATTCTCAATTTTGAGATATAATATGTATTCAGTGAAGACTTTCCCATTACTGAGATAGGAGATGGCAGATGTTACTGATAAGATTCTCTGATGATGGAAGGAGGGAGGCAGAGGGAGGAGCTAGAGGCAGAGCTCCACCCCTCCTACCTCTTCTATCTACATAGAATCTCATCAGTAACAGCTGTCATCTCCTATCTCAGTAATGGGAAAGTCTTCACTGAATACAGATTATATCTCAGAATTGAGAATTTTGGTAATGACTAATCAATTCTGGCAGAGAAAGAGGCAATTTTTTTCTGAAAATATATAATACATAGTTGCCTATTTTCTTGTGGAGTATAAATTTATCAAATAAAAATTAAAACTGTGGTTGCGCTTTCAAGATTGGTGTGCAGAAATGAACTTTTAAAGAAAGACTGTCACCACATTTGACCTATCTAAATTGTTAATATAGGTATACAGGTTATAGACTGCTGAAAAAAAAACCCTTCCTGTATGCTTTATATCAGATGCCTTATTAAGGATAAACCATTTTTTATCACTTTACGCAAATGAGCGTAATGGGTCTTCCATGCTATGGGGTGGATGTTGCCTGGAAAATAACTTCGCCTTACCTGCTTATTATGCATAAAAGAAGGCATTACTAATGTGATGTGAGATCACCGCTCTCTGCCCTCCTGATCTCACTATAGAGTTCTGTGTGATTATAACTGATACTTCTGCAGGTTCCTCTCAGCTTCAACTTCCATCTCACAGGTAGACAGTGCTGCAGTATTGTTGAAATACAGCAGATCTGCAAAAAATATGTTTGCAAATAGTCACATTTAATTTTTCCTATTCCATGTCAGTTACTTGTCTCACACTGGTAACACCCCCTTCTATTTATAATAAGCTGTGAAGGCAGAGTTATCTTCCAGGCAGCCTCTGTCCAATAGCCTGGAAGAGCTCAATTATATAAAGTGATAAAAGATGATTTAACCACAACAAGGCATCTAATATGAGGTGTACAGGTAGAACTTTTTTCAGCAGTCTATAACCTGTATGCTCATATTATTAATTTTGATATGTCAAATGTGGGGACAGACCCCTTTTAAAGCATCACTCCAGTGTTTTTTTTTTGCGCTGGTGTAGTGTTTTAAATGTAAGCCCTCTGCCCATTGTCTTATAATCACCCTCCACCCTCCCACCCTCTGCCCATTGTCTTCTACTCACCCTTAGAAGCTGCATCATAGGCTCTAAATACAAGGCTATGAAAGCCAGAATGAGGCTCTCATGAAGATGTATTGATCTGTGACCACTAGTGCACGGCATTAAACACTGGAATTGCCTACAGGTCACAAATTGCTGGAGACAGTCAGGAGTGACAGTGATAGTGATAGAAGATGAAGTTGGCAGAGGGTGAGTATAAGACTGGGGTCAAGAGACTTAGATTTAAAGCTCCTCTCCAGTGGTGCAATAAAAAAAAGCACTGGAATGGTTCTTTAAGGGGCATTTACACTGCAAGATAATCATAAAACAGCATTGTTTAAAACTCACAATTTAGGAATATCTTGCCATGTAATCAACTACAGCCCGATGCCCAATATATGCAACTGCAATATTGTATATATCAGGCATTCCCAATCTGTTCAGATACAACCAAATGTTGAAAGCCTGATTGAAAAGGCAATTTTTAATGGATATCTGACCTGAATCATCCAATTGGTGTCACACACAGACAAGGGGATGTCTGACACACTACGCAATAAAGTGGGTTCAACGAGGGGTGGAAAGGGATAGGAGACCCAATCGTTAGGAAGAGGGAAGATAAGTCACCACATGACACTAACAAGTGTCTGCACCCTGCACTCCCTAATGTCACTAAGCAAGTTCTTCCCTCATCACATGCATAGTCCCTGTGCTGTCCCTCCTCTCACCCTTAAAAGTGTCAATACCGGTGAGTGCACTAGACATCACCTCTAATGTAAAAAGACAAACAGGGGAACATAGACAGAATGGATATATACATACTTCAAAGCTGAAGCCAGGCACCATGGTTGCAGTAAACAGGACACAACCTATTACAACAGACTTCTCCTAATGATGGTCAGCTTAGAATGATGAAATTCTGTAACCGTCCTCAGGTAATGGAACATGTGATTATTTAAGTTGGAGGGGAGTGGTCAGCACCTTAGAAAAGAACAACCAGCAAGGAAAGATTTAACCCTAACGACAGACAACAGGGGTGTTTCCCCCCAAGCCCCCTCCCCCCCGTGACTTCAAAACCTTACCAACAAGAACAGAACACTCAGTGGAAAAAAACACTCCACATCAACCACCTCTCCCAGGGGAGCAACAAGGGGGGGTAGAATATGGCCCCTTCTTCACAGAGGCACATTAGCCACCTCGGTCGTTAAAGAGGGTGTGGATATTATCAAGACGATAGAGATACAGTAGATGTAGACAAGCAGTTATTTTTGCAAAAACTGCCCCAACTTATAAGTTTTGTAGACCACCCATCTATCAGAGGATTATGTTTCATCAGCCAGGGCATACCCAAAACAATGGAAGTGGGTAGACCTTCGAAGACGTAGCAGGAGAGGAGCTCGTTGAGAAGAGTCCCTATGCATAAACACATTAGGCACAACTTAGGAAAACTTCTCTGGCTGTGAGGAGCATCATAGTTGGCCAGTATAGGAATAGACTCCAGGAAAGACCATGGGTCTGAGCAAAACCATAATTCACCCTGTTGGCTCCTGCTCCACTGTCCACAAAGACAGAAATAATCTCAGAATGTGTGTCAAAAATCACATCAGCAGTTTTGGTGAACTGAGATAAATATATCGAATAATATACACACCCATATCGCCTCCCTCCACATGACCTGGAGGACAAAGCTTTTTAGTAGGTATTACATGGTTGGGTATACATACACAAACCCCAATATAATGTCCCTCAATACTACAGAAAAAACATGCCCCTGTCCCACGGCGAATGGCAAGTGACCTAGTCTGAGGTGAGGGCCCCCTAACTGCATGGGTTTGTCAAAGTGCACCTGTAAAACTTTCTCTCTAGGGAGTAAAACAGGGGTGAAATCAGAAGTCTCTCCCTGAGGCATCTATCTAACTTTATAACAAGAGCCTTACACCCTAACAAAATGACTCCTAAGAGCATGATCATTCCATTTTGTGTCAGTATCCCACCTACAGAACTCAAAGCAGAACTCCTTCGTCTCCTACTCCCTATACTAGACCTTATGGAGATTGTCTACATGATTCGTTTTTATTGGACCTTCTGAGTATGGTGGTACTGAACAGTTTTCTCATATTTGACCCTACTTTTTACAGATAGGTTTTTGGTACCGCGATGGGTGCCCACTGTGCCCCATCTTATGCCAACTTTTTTCTAAGTTGGTGGGAAGGGACCAACATGACATTCATCGCAGCATATGGTCAACATGTGGCAAAATGGTACCGTTATATCAATGATATTCTGTTTTTCTGGACAGGACAACAAGTGTATGAGGAGTTTATAGCCCTTCTGAATGACAATCCCTGGAATATCAAATTGACTTTGTGCATTTCAACAACTTCTGTGGATTTCTGTGACTTGAAGATTACTTTGGAAGTTAACCACCTTGCCACCTCCTTCTATTGGAAAAAACAGCAAGGGGATGATGGGGATATTGGGTGTTACATGGGAATATTGGGGCTTGCAAGGGGATGATGGAAAAATAGGACATCCCCTGAAAATAAAACATAGTGCATTTTTTGGAGCAAAAAGTATTATGAGAGTGTCTTATTTTCAGGAAAACCGGGTAACAACACATTACTGTTCTATAGGTAGACTGTAAAAAATTTGATGGGGTGGTTGTCTTTCGGAAAATATTTTCACTTTTTAAGAGTCATGATGACTCAAAATTATTGTCAAATAGATTACGATACACTCATTTTTGCATTTAACATCGAAGCACTTATTGTAGAGCGCCTGTCTATATCCTATTTTCTTATTGCTCATTTATTTTATTGGCAATATGAACTCTTTGGCCTGGCCAGGCCTTTTGTTTTGGATGGAATTGGACCACATCTGTTTGAGTTTGGGTATATGTTTACTTTACGTTTCATTCTTTTGACCAGCACCCCTGTACATATGAGGGTATTTAGTACTCTTTTCGTCTGGTGCAGTCTTTTTTGAGGGGAATAATATATGGTATTGTCATGAATAAGAAAATATTGAATGCGCCGGATGTATGCTATATACTCCTTGACAATCTCCACAGCCTTTTGACTTTATGTGAAACGACAATGCTTTGAGATCATTAGGGATTCATCCCTTGCCACCTCGCCATATTCTATTGTTCGTTATAATCTATTGTGGGCTCTTTGATTGAAACGATAATTCTATGATGCCATGTTTAAATATTCAGATCCATCTCTCCATTTGTACCTGTTCTAGTGAACCTTTTTCTCTCAAGTGCGCCGAAAAAGTCCGGTCTGCAACCGGAGAGCTTATTTGTTCTATCACTACATCTGGAACTTTTGTACTATGCTCACCTATTTATGGGGATTTTTGTTTAACGGTGCACTAATGATAATCTTCGTCCAGAACCCGGAGTGTGCATGCACATAATTTCACTGATGCAGGCAGAACCTTGGTAACAGGATCGAGCGAACCAGGGGGATCTATTTGAAAACTGCACACCATGATTTGTTCTGCCCTTATTGTGACAGATGACAACATCCGGATCTGACTATGCATCAGCAATGGCGCCGAACGCCAAATACCTTGCTTGCCAGGCCTGCTCCTTCTCTGATTCTACTGTATATTCCTTATATATTCCTGTATTTATTCCTAATTATCAAGATAATTATTGAATGCACATGTTAACTTGCGATATAAAGGAGCCCTTTACAAAACCTCCTAACCCCTGTGGAAGCCAAGTTTTTGGCGATACGCGTGGGTCTCCTTCCACCAACAGGCAGCCTCCTCTACAGGTCCATGGTACTTTACTAAATTTATTAGTCAGCATTTATTTTCCACTTGATAGGGATTCTGTTAGGAGCTTTTTATTGTTTTACATAGGAGACGGGTTATTATGGTTGCCAACATTGTATGGCTTCTGGGTTTTTGTGTAAGTGCAATATGATTTCCTATTTCTAACTGCACTGTCTAATGTTTGCTGGTTTCTTATTTTAGTATAAACACCAGATATTTAGCCTTTTGCTTGAAGAGCATTGGTGTTAAAACTGTGTAGTGCCTCATTTTGGGATCAAAAATTCATCCTGAAGTTATTTGCACACAACCTTGTTATTATATTATGTTTCACTAGCCTATTTTAATTACATATGAGTCATTTTGGTTAGATTGCTTCAGTTACCTATTTTCAACAATCTGAGGTCTTGTAAAATAGACTGCACATTAGTGGGAGAGATGGTGATGTCATTATACACACCATCTGTAATTACTGTATAGCTTTCGCTATGTTTTTAAATGGTTTTATAATGTGTGTTGTTTTGTGCTCTTTTGTGTGTAAATAAAGATTATCACATTTTTCAAAAACAATTTTTTGAGTGATCCGAATGTTTGTATACACCTTCTTGTCTACTTATTAGTTGGTTTTCAGAGCCTACGGAGTTTAGACTTAGCAAAGCAGACACAATCAGGGTTGTCAGACACAAGGGCCAAAGGCACATAAAACTCATTCACTGACCAGAACGACTGTGAGTCATTTGATAGCTAGAAGGCCCAGGACTAGGGATTTCCCTGCAAGAGAAAGACTATAATCCCCACTCGCTGTTCCTCAATCCCAAAACAAGGGCAGAGGTTTTCACCATGCATTTATCCCACCTTCCAGAAAACCTATCAGAGAGTGGTATCTTGTGTTTGCGGTTCTGGGTCAATTTTCAATAAATCTTTTGTTTCTTCAGCTTTATTGGAGCGTTAAACATATCAACGTTCTCTGTGTTAGTACTTTGGATCTCTATTAACATTCCATGCATCTTGCCCCTCTTCAGGATGGAGTCCGCTGCGTCGCTCCTGATAATGATCCTCTCCTCTGCCTTTATAAATCTCAGCCTACTGTCTAGCTATGTATGAATATTCAGTTTGAATCCTGGCTTCATGTGCTGTACAAGTCTGCTCCATGTCCTGTTGATCCACTACACTTTCTCCAGCAATTACCTCTGGACTCCAGCAAATCTTACCGGCCTCCTGCTACTCTCCAGCTTCCAGCTGCCTGTGCTTTGCATCCCTGACTTTGCTGCTGTTTGCACCGGGACCTGTGTCATATAAGCCTCATGTGGCTTGCCAACACTTACTGAACTGTTATTTGTTGTGGAGCTCTCTGGACATTGGGACGCTTTTAAAACTACACTAAATAGTGTTTGGACTTGTTTTTCTGTGGATTCCCATTATCAGGCCTATGGGAGTTTATAATTTGAGAGAACTATTTTTTGAGACTTAAAGTAGTTTCCTGTTTAATGAACTTACTCTTGCCAAACTTTACTTATCTGCCACAAATGATAATTATAGACGTGTTCACCTTTAAACTTGGTTTCCTTGTGTGTCTGTGCTCCCATTTGCTAATAGATCTCTGAGTAATCTTACAGTACATTACATTCTGCAGCACCATATAGAGAGTGACGTCAGCAGTGCTATCAGACGACACTGCTAACATTGCCCTGACCCAAAAGTGCCAGTGGTCAGGGTTTCAATTGTACTCATGCCTGAAAGGCACAGGTACAATTGATTACTGGAAGCTAGCGTATTCCACCTTTTATGATCCAGATTTCAGCAAACTACACCTGGCTCTAAGACGACTGCATTCCTCCCTAGGTGGGAGGGCAGAAAAATGTAGCCACCTAGAACACACCTTGGATCGGCCCATTGGCACTTGCCCTGCTTGCTGTGCCCAGGGCAAATGCCCTGCCTGCAATCCCCCACACGTGCCCTAATCAGGTTAACTCCCAGCGTCCACCATTTTTTACAGAATAAGGAGAGTTTCACACATCCGTGAAACATGAACCATGCTCAGATCATATATGTACTGTACATATGAAATGGTTAGCTTAGGTAGGGAGACCTGGCAGTCAGACCAGATCTTCCAGTCCAAGCACCGTTCATGTTTTGGGTGTGTGAAACTCATCTCAAAAAGAGTTCTAACAGCACAATCCTCCTATTCCTACCTGTGCAAGTAAAATGTAATGGAAAATCCTGTAGACCTTCATTTTGATGCAATAGATGTGCAATAAAGAGATTCATTTGTTTCTGGAGTCATCTGCAGTCTTGTCAATGTAATTCTGAACTTTATAGAATGCAAATACTATGTAGGAATGTATCATATTTAGGAACATACTGCTACAAAATGGTTATAGAAAACCTCAGGCAGTTTATTTCTATGAGATTGGTCTTCATACCAGAAATAGCAACTGTAAACTGCAGAAGTTTTCTTAATTGGGTTTCTTTTATCGCTTCAACTGTACCGCCAATTATAATAGATGCACCAAACTTTATTATGCATTTATTATGATAATATCAAATACTATCAAATTGTAATATTTTAATAGCCCTAATAGTTTATGCTACAGATGGAAGAGGACTTATAAGAATGCTATAGTCTTTTCAGTCACAGATGTTCATGTGTGAATGTAATCCTATAAAGTCATAACTAAAGTAATGTTCATGAGATTAACTAGTAAATAGCATACATCAGTAATTTAAGGTATAAATGCCTTAATATAAATGTATATGGTAATTTGTGTCATTCAAGAAATTCTAATTAGTGCTTACAATAACCTCAATGTGTACAGTTTCTTAGGATGTGTTTACACGGCCTGAATGGTTGGCACCAAACATCTGCTAATTGGTAAACATTTACTGAACAGCAATTGATTAATAGCTTGTTTTCAGAAGAAGACTGCAAATTGAATGATCTGTAGTATATTGCAAAGTGCACATAGACTGCAATTGTTCCTGACAGTGTGAATTCTGTTTACACAGGATAATACTCCACTGAGAATGAAGATCTGTTGCTCTGCACAAAAGATTGTTTAACCAGATGAATTTTGTTTTAGACATCCACTTTTAAATATGATCATAGATCTTCAATGTTGTGACATATTTGATCATAAAATCAGCAAATACTAGACCTATAGATAAACAGGTGTACAAAATAGTCTAGCAACATGCAAATATTTCCTCCCTGGAGATGAGTCTCTGGCGTAGTCCATTCATTATGTCGAGATTAGAGAAGAGCAAATGTGACACCCCACCGGTCTGGTCGCCACAAAGGGGTACTGCACTCAATAAACAGGTGTGCTATCCCAGTCCAAGAGGAAATGGGATGGTGATCCAAGGCCCCCACTAAACATATCCACACATCTTAGGACCCAGGGGACCATGGACAAACCCAGGGAGAGGGCCCACTCAAAAGGGGACAAGGGAAGAACAGACAGTGGGGAGTGAATTAGTGAGTAGTTAGTAGTTAGTGAAGGAGTGAGAAAGCAAGCAAAATATGTGTGGCGCCCCGCACCGAGTGCGTCACAGGAGGGTATTGCAGCCATAAATGCAGCAACAATATTCTCTGACCCAGCAGTAATCTGGTTAACTTAGAGATCCATACTCTGCATGCCTCACTTAGTATAGAGGGCCAATCAAGGTCCTGGTGGGTGGAGTGCAAGGGTAGTGTGTAGTGGAAGTTTAGTCCAGCTTAGAGAGTTCTAGCCTCGGGTCTGGAGAAGTAACAGCAACTTAGAAGACCTCTGCAGAATCCCAGCTCTGCAACCTAGCAGAGGGGGTTGCACAGTCGGTGCAGCCCCCTGGCCACCTTCTACCAGCCATCTCCTCACTTTTATAACGGTTGAGCACCATTACTCCCGGTGCATTGTCTGTGCTTCCTTATGACTACGTCTGTCTGCACACAAGGTAACCGCAGCTGCCGCACAACATTTTAAGCAGCTCCTGGCTCCGGGGATCATCGCTTAGCCTGTGGGGAGCGTTCCATCTTGCTGCATTCCATCCCCCGGAGGCCTCGCAGCGTCGGTAAAGTTACCGAACTACTCATAGGTGGCGTCACGAAACAATTAACCCCTTAATCTGTTCCCGCAAGACGTCTTCAACTTTTTGATCTGTACTCAACCGGGCCCCACTACCGGCAGGCGCGGTCCATCCGTGACAAGGAGGAAGAAGCTACTGCCTGTCTAAACCGGAGTCCCGGCCACGGTGAGTCAGAATTTGGCGTCACGAACAGGATACGAGCAGGCCCGTTCCCTAACGGGTATAATGTGCTTTAAAACTACTTTAATGTCTACGATTTGGACTTTGTTCGTCCCTAAAAGAACTTTCCCACCTTTTCACCGTTGGGCCAAGATGGCGCCCAAGATGGCGTCCCCGCCATGAGGAACCGCCACGTGCAAGCCCAGGGGTGAGCCACCGCCCTCTTTGTGGGAGGGCCAAAGGCAAAGGCGCCAAAACTCTTTGTCCGCCCTGATTGCTCGAATCAACCATGGGGGCGGACCCCAAAGACTTTTTCCCACAATTGGACTACAAAAACCCCCAAGGAAGTGGGAGTGTCAGACAATTCTTCACCAGCTCTCTACCAGAACGGTTACCGGTTGGACAGGTGTGGTTCTCCTACAAAGATGGCCAGTCTGAGACTCCGAGACCTGATGCAACAAGTGGAAGCTGAGGCCAGAGCAACCATAGGCCACCCCGGTCCGGGTCCTGTCCTCAACATCGGTGGCAGCCCCGACTTTTGGCAAGAAGCTCTGCAAGACCTCCGGGTGAGGCTCATGGAAACTGTCGAGTGGACAATTCGTAGCTGGAGCGCGAGCCTAGGCCGTAGACTACATCACGCGATGCAGCAGAGACGACCAAGTACACCCAACCCAGGACCAGATGATATCTCCAGTTTCACTACGACCTCCCCAACGCCTACCGCTTGCCCTGCATCCTCACCAGTGCCCATTGAATGTTTCATCCCGGTAGAGACCGCAACTCAACCCAGTCCACTGCCTGAAACTGCAGCCGGACCGGTTCCAGAGCCGGAGCTTGTAACCTGCTCCTTAAAAGAAGCCGACATCTACCAGGTTCCCACCGAGGAACCCACCGACAGTCGTAATACCTCTTTAAAGACTGTTGCCAGTGTCTTCCCTGAACCGGAGGCCTCCTTTGCAACTCCGGAGGTTTACCCGTTTGACGGGATGCAGACACCGCTACCAGCAGAAACAGAAGAAGAGGCAGGCAGTCTGGAAGCCCTGCAGGACGTACCCGAGGAAGGATCCGCAACACCACCGCCCTGCTGTACCGAGGAACCTGTCCCAACATCTCCAACCATCGAGCAGCCCGATGTGGTCATCGAGGGAGAAGAAGAAGATGACGACGACGAGACCCGCAGTATTCCTTAGGATCTTGACACCGGTTTTGCTTAGGGAGACAGCGAGGATCCTCCGTCCGAGCAGCTAGCTCGGGTACACTGGTCGGGTGCAACAGCGACACCTTCCCCTGTGCCGTTCCACCGGGTGCCGGTCCAGACTGTCCGCCAAGCCCAGGCTTCCTACCAAACCACCAGCCATGTTCACACTCCGAGCCGTACCGACGAAACTGTACGTCAGCGTCGCCGAGATGAGTGGCAGTCCCGTGAACGCGCCAACATGGATGCCCGTGCCACGGCCCGCCGCCAACCGCCGCTGCCTGATGAACTTCGCCGTGAAGGTAGAATTTCCACCTTTAATTTGTCTAACGGGTGGGGGTTCGCTTGGGAGGTGGATTTGAATGAAGAGGTGTTTGTGGGGCGCCGGGAAGTCGAGTCACACTTGCCTAGAGGACATCCCGATCGCGACCTATACCGGGGCGATATAATCACCTATGAGCGATATGCTTGTCCAGATGGGTCGTTCGCCATACGGGTGCGCCGTCGTTCTCCGCGCCAGTGACTTGCTTTGCTTGGACTCACTCAATAACTCTGTTCTCTGTTTAATCACTGACTGTGCGATCTGGCGGCTACAGCCTGAACTCTCATTAAGGACAGCCGACCGCCCGCCGGTTCCGCAAAAGTGTCTACCTGTTTATGTTGTTCGCCACACCTCAGCAAATATTTACCTGTTATTAATAAAAATGTTTATTACCTGTTATAAAATACAAAAATCCTCTGTAATGTTGGGTAGTGCGACGCTTGGGGACAAGCGTATTTCACCAAGGGGAGTGTGGCGCCCCGCACCGAGTGCGTCACAGGAGGGTATTGCAGCCATAAATGCAGCAGCAATATTCTCTGACCCAGAAGTCATCTGGTTAACTTAGAGATCCATACTCTGCATGCCTCACTTAGTATAGAGGGCCAATCAAGGTCCTGGTGGGTGGAGTGCAAGGGTAGTGTGTAGTGGAAGTTTAGTCCAGCTTAGAGAGTTCTAGCCTCGGGTCTGGAGAAGTAACAGCAACTTAGAAGACCTCTGCAGAATCCCAGATCTGCAACCTAGGAGAGGGGGTTGCACAGTCAGTGCAGCCCCCAGGCCACCTTCTACCGGCCATCTCCTCACTTTTATCACGGTTGAGCACCATTACTCCCGGTGCATTAACAAACCGAACTTGGGCATAAACATGCGGGTCCAAAACCATCCCGCGTCCTTATACAGCCGGTTTGCTGGAGCGAAGCTAGCAGTAGTTCAGCTCTGCTATGCGAACCAGTAGAGTGGAGGAATATCTCTACAGGAGCACCCCACCATCGCCAAATCCAGTCGTCTAACCAGCAGTGTACCCACCAAGGGACCCAAGGCTCCCCAAAGCATCCGGAACGTATACCCCGGATAGGGCATTCAAGCAGCCTCCCTGTATCCGACCTGGTATTCCTGGGCGACAACGGCAACCTACTTAGATAGAATGGAGGAACACCGCGGATCTCTGAGGGACACCTATCACTGCTGAGTCCACCCGGTCCACTACCCGTTAACTGTATGCCATGTACTGCTTGCTGGTTACAGTAAATTACCCGTTACAGAGACTTACAGTGTCCGTGCTTCCTTATGACTACGTCCGTCTGCACACAAGGTAACCGCAGCTGCCGCACAACATTTTAAGCAGCTCCTGGCTCCGGGGATCATCGCTTAGCCTGTGGGGAGCGTTCCATCTTGCTGCATTCCATCCCCCGGAGGCCTCGCAGCGTCAGTAAAGTTACCGAACTACTCATAGGTGGCGTCACGAAACAATTAACCCCTTAATCTGTTCCCACAAGATGTCTTCAACGTTTTGATCTGCACTCAACCGGGTCCCACTATCGGCAGGCGTGGTCCATCCGTGACAAGGAGGAAGAAGCTACTGCCTGTCTAAACCGGAGTCCCGGCCACGGTGAGTCATATGCAGGCTAAAGAAGGGGAACAGAAAAAACCCCAGGGGCACAGGTGAAGAGAGAATCAACCTGGGCACCCAGATCCAGGACTAAGATAGTCGGATGGAGGGGCTGGTCAAGAATCAGGGAACCGGCCCTGAGTGTGACATGGATGCTGCCAGCCCAAACCACTAAACGGAGGCCATGCAGTCTACAGGAGTGATGGCCGCAACTCAACGCACCCGCTAAGATGGCAGCTGAACTAGGATCAGGAGACAGGTACCAGTTGCCCGACAGGCTGCTGGATCGGGGCACTTATATATATCCAAGGAATTACTATTAAATTGTAACCTTGATTAATACGTTTTTAAAAAAATGGAAACTATAGTTCCAACCACAGTTGTGCAACTGACTTTCCTGAAGGGGAGAAAGGAGGGGGGCCCTGACCCTATCCTCTCCCTACCTGACAACGGAGTTTTATACACGTAAAAAAAAACTATACGGTGTCCCCATTCCTCGGCAGCTGGCCCTACTAACCCTTAGCTGATGTCTAAAGGTACAGGCCCATTGGTACACTAAACACCCTTCCAGCAAAGTCTGATGTTATACATATACACTGGAGGGTATTACAAAAAAGGCTGTCCCCAGAGTTAAGGGTCTATCCCTATAACTTAGTAGCTTAGAAAAAATCACCACTTTTAGGACATGTATAAAACAGGTGTTTTAAAGGGCCTGTCACACGCATCAATATCGCCTGCACGATATCGGCTGCACGTGACGTTGCAGCGATATTGATGCGTGTGACATAGTGAATCAACCAGCGATAAATCGCTGGTTGATGATCGCCAGGTTTTAGAATCTGTCCTAAAACCTGGCGATTGTCGCCCGGTGGACACGCAGCATCGCTGCGTGTGACACCGGGAGTAGCGATATTCCAGCTCCCAGCGCCTCTCACAAGCGCTGGGAGCTGGTATCCAAGGTAAACTGCGGGTATCTAGGCAGCGCGCGCTGCCTAGATACCCGACGTGTACCTTAGTTACCAGCCTCCTCCGCTCACCGGCTGGTATCTAAGGTACACAGCGGGTAACTAGGGACCCTAGTTACCCGCTGTGTACCTTAGATACCAGCCGGTGAGCGGAGGAGGCTGGTAACTAAGGTACACGTCGGGTATCTAGGCAGCGCGCGCTGCCTAGATACCCGCAGTTTACCTTGGAGACCAGCCTGCTCCCGCTTCCAGCAGGCTGGCAGCGGGAGCAAGACATCGTGGAAACGATATTTAAATCGTTTCCACGATGTTTCTGGTCAATTGATCGCTGGTGAGTCTGCCTGTGTGACAGCTCACCAGCGATCAGCCGTCAATGTCGTCAGCGATCAGATCGCTGACGACATTGACACGTGTGACAGGCCCTTAAGAGAATAACCCCTCTCGTATTAAGGTTGTGGAGGTGTCACGTGTCACATAGTGCTGTTATTCAATTCCACAAATTCCTATAACAATATAAATATATTAGCACTAAACCTAACAATTGCTAGGTGAAAGATCGGGGCACTGCATGCGGAGACACTGATAGGAGAGGTGAAGACATAGCACTGGGAGTGAGAGACCAGAGAACGGAGAGGCACACAAAGGGTCCTGGGCAAGCTATCACAATTCCTCGCGGACAGGCCAGGCTAAACTTGATAGAGAGAAGCGCCCAGTGGCCGATTGCAACAGAAGGAAGTAAACTGGGTACTAAATTCCAACACTGTGTGAGACTGTGTTATTCCCTGCCTGCAGAGCTGCCGACTGCCACAGCAAACGAGGTAAAGAGGCCAAACGTGAATCCGGCCTGACAAAGCCATCGCAATTAAAGACATCTGCCCCAAGGTTCCCGCTCCACCTACAGGGAGCAACGACATCAAGCTGCCATCTCAACAACCCCAGAGTTCTGACCCGCAGTGTTGGTTATTACTAACTGAAAATCGTAGATGGGGTCACGAGCATTGCCCCTATAAACTTTATTCCCATCCAACACATCCCAGAACCTGATCCCTAGGCAGACAGTACACTGACTCTCCCGGGGTCACAGAAGCTGGGTCTCAACCCCTGTGACTCCCCAGGCAGAACTGATAGCCCAGATCTGAGTACCCCACGGCTCAGGGGGTTGGATGAGTCAACTTCTGGCATCACGAACAGGATGCCAACAGCCCAGTGAAACCGGGTCTAGAGCGCCTTAAAAAAGACTGTTTAATGTTTATTACCTGTTATAAAATACAAAAATCCTCTGTAATGTTGGGTAGTGCGACGCTTGGGGGACAAGCGTATTTCACCAAGGGGGAGTGTGGCGCCCCGCACCGAGTGCGTCACAGGAGGGTATTGCAGCCATAAATGCAGCAGCAATATTCTCTGACCCAGAAGTCATCTGGTTAACTTAGAGATCCATACTCTGCATGCCTCACTTAGTATAGAGGGCCAATCAAGGTCCTGGTGGGTGGAGTGCAAGGGTAGTGTGTAGTGGAAGTTTAGTCCAGCTTAGAGAGTTCTAGACTCGGGTCTGGAGAAGTAACAGCAACTTAGAAGACCTCTGCAGAATCCCAGCTCTGCAACCTAGGAGAGGGCGTTGCACAGTCGGTGCAGCCCCCAGGCCACCTTCTACCGGCCATCTCCTCACTTTTATCACGGTTGAGCACCATTACTCCCGGTGCATTACAAACTGAACTTGGGCATCAACATGCGCGTCCAAAACCACCCCGCGTCCTTATACAGCCGGTTTGCTGGTACCGAAGCTAGCAGTAGTTCAGCTCTGCTACGCGAACCAGTAGAGTGGAGGAATATCTCTACAGGAGCACCCCACCATCGCCAAATCCAGCCGTCTAACCAGCAGTGTACCCACCAAGGGACCCAAGGCTCCCCAAAGCATCCGGAACGTATACCCCGGATAGGGCATTCAAGCAGCCTCCCTGTATCCGACCTGGTATTCCTGGGCGACATCGGCAACCTACTTAGATAGAATGGAGGAACACCGCGGATCTCTGAGGGACACCTATCACTGCTGAGTCCACCCGGTCCACTACCCGTTAACTGTATGCCATGTACTGCTTGCTGGTTACAGTAAATTACCCGTTACAGAGACTTACAGTGTCCGTGCTTCCTTATGACTACGTCCGTCTGCACACAAGGTAACCGCAGCTGCCGCACAACATTTTAAGCAGCTCCTGGCTCTGGGGATCATCGCTTAGCCTGTGGGATCCCCCGGAGGCCTCGCAGCGTCAGTAAAGTTACCGAACTACTCATAGGTGGCGTCACGAAGCAATTAACCCCTTAATCTGTTCCCGCAAGATGTCTTCAACTTTTTGATCTGCACTCAACCGGGCCCCACTATTAGCAGGCGCGGTCCATCCGTGACAAGGAGGAAGAAGCTACTGCCTGTCTAAACCGGAGTCCCGGCCACGGTGAGTCATATGCAGGCTAAAGAAGGGGAACAGAAAAAACCCCAGGGGCACAGGTGAAGAGAGAATCAACCTGGGCACCCAGATCCAGGACTAAGATAGTCGGATGGAGGGGTTGGTCAAGAATCAGGGAACCGGCCCTGAGTGTGACATGGATGCTGCCAGCCCAAACCACTAAACCAGAGGCCATGCAGTCTACAGGAGTGATGGCCGCAACTCAACGCACCCGCTAAGATGGCAGCTGAACTAGGATCAGGAGACAGGTACCAGTTGCCCGACAGGCTGCTGGATCGGGGCACTTACATATATCCAAGGAATTACTATTAAATTGTAACCTTTATTAATACGTTTTTAAAAAAATGGAAACTATAGTTCCAACCACAGTTGTGCAACTGACTTTCCTGAAGGGGAGAAAGGGGGGGGGGGGGCCCTGACCCTATCCTCTCCCTACCTGACAACGGAGTTTTATACACGTAAAAAAAAACTATATGGTGTCCGCATTCCTCGGCAGCTGGCCCTACTAACCCTTAGATGATGTTTAAAGGTGCAGGCCCATTGGTACACTAAACACCCTTCCAGCAAAGTCTGATGTTATACATATACACTGGAGGGTATTACAAAAAAGGCTGTCCCCAGAGTTAAGGGTCTATCCCTATAACTTAGTGGCTTAGAAAAAATCACCACTTTTAGGACATGTATAAAACAGGTGTTTTAAGAGAATAACCCCTCTCGTATTAAGGTTGTGGAGGTGTCACGTGTCACATAGTGCTGTTATTCAATTCCACAAATTCCTATAACAATATAAATATATTAGCACTAAACCTATCAATTTCTAGGTGAAAGATCGGGGCACTGCATGCGGAGGCACTGATAGGAGAGGTGAAGACATAGCACTGGGAGTGAGAGACCAGAGAACGGAGAGGCACACAAAGGGTCCTGGGCAAGCTATCACAATTCCTCGCGGACAGGCCGGGCTAACTTGATAGAGAGAAGCGCCCAGTGGCCGATTACAACAGAAGGGAGTAAACTGGGTACTAAATTCCAACACTGTGTGAGACTGTGTTATTCCCTGCCTGCAGAGCTGCCGACTGCCACAGCAAACGAGGTAAAGAGGCCAAACGTGAATCCGGCCTGACAAAGCCATCGCAATTAAAGACATCTGCCCCAAGGTTCCCGCTCCACCTACAGGGAGCAACGACATCAAGCTGCCATCTCAACAACCCCAGAGTTCTGACCCGCAGTGTTGGTTATTACTAACTGAAAATCGTAGATGGGGTCACGAGCATTGCCCCTATAAACTTTATTCCCATCCAACACATCCCAGAACCTGATCCCCAGGCAGACAGTACACTGACTCTCCCGGGGTCACGGAAGCTGGGTCTCGACCCCTGTGACTCCCCAGGCAGAACTGATAGCCCAGATCTGAGTACCCCACGGCTCAGGGGGTTGGATGAGTCAACTTCTGGCATCACGAACAGGATGCCAACAGCCCAGTGAAACCGGGTCTAGAGCGCCTTAAAAAAGACTGTTATGGGACTGTACATGTTTTTGAAAATGGCGACCATGGAGAACTGACACCATGTGCTGGCCTGGGGCATGCCTCAGCCCTCCATCATGGGATGGGTCCGCACAAGGCATGAAAGAGCAGGCCCGCCCCAAATGTCAGCAGAAAACTAAGGAGTGAGCGATGGTTGGAAGGGCAGGGTCGAAGGACAAGAAGGCAGAAAAGAAATGAGAGGAGAGAGTGTGGTGTGCGGCGCAGAGAAGATGGCGACAAGGGGTCATGAGAACCCAGTGGGCGGGAAGAATGGAGTAGGCATACACGTTGATGGGGAGGGGAGCACGGACCTTTCCCTGCCGGTAGACCCAGAATTTTGGAGCGCCACACTGAAAGACCTGACCGTGCAACTCACTTGGGTCCAGGGTTGGACTTTCAAGAATTAGAGGAAGAACATAGTGGTGCCGATCACCAAGAGATCAACAGGATCGAGAACCCCAGCACTATTAAGAGGGAAATCGGGAATCGAGAATCCAAAGCAAATGACCAGTCATGCCGCTGTCCAAGTTGAGATTGATTCCTTGCAAGTACCCGAGCCGGCTCCGCAGGCTCCAGATCAGACATCCGGGTCAGGAGTGGCAGTTTACGGACAGAGTGATGTAGAGGAGGAAAAGGACCCAGTAGAGCCCGCGGAAACAGAGGTGAAGCCGATCCACTGAGTATGACGGCAGGAGGAGCTCGCAGATCTTCAAGCTGCTGCTCGGATGAGAAAGGCACGTGTGAGAAGTGAGGCCGAGCCTGACAAGATGGAGGACTACTGGTGCCAGAGACAAGCCACTGAGGAGAATGAAAGACGGCAACGCCAGGGAGATGATGGGCCCAGAAGAAGAAGAACCTTAAAGAGAAGGACCGTGCTCGAAAGGCTTCTGCTACAGGCCCGATTTAGCAACACCGAGGAGAGGTGGTCAACTTGCACCTAACAAATGGGTGGGGTTCATTAAAGAACCAGGTCTAGAAGAAGAGGTCTTCATGAGTCGACGGGATGTGGAGTCCTATTTGCCTAAGGGGCACCCGGGTAGAGACCTGTACCCAGGGGATGAGGTGAGCTACTTAGGGTACATTATTATTATTATTATTATTATTTTTATTAGGTATTTATATAGCGCTATTAGGATACATGGCGCTTTACAAGTTAGAGGGTAGACAAAGACAAGTGGTCGAAAAACGACAACACATCGACAAATCAATCATACGGGTACAATAGGGGCGGGGATCCTGTCCGCGAGGGCTCACAGTCTAGAGGGGGTGGGGAGGGAGACAGTAGGAGGGGGAGAGGTGAGATGGTGCAGTGGATTGGGTCTCAGTGTGTGTTGTAGGCTTGTAGGAAGAGGTGGGGCAGAGAGGATGGTATGCCCTTAGGGTGTACAAAGCACAGCCTCCTCGGCTCGCATAATAACTACAGTAAGAACTATAAAGGATATGTGTATTGTACAAAGTTACTGGTTATTATGCATAGTTGCTAGTAATGGATAATGCGTAGTTGATTGGATAGGTACCCGTAGACGTTAGAATAATAATAAACAATAACTGCCGAGAGAAAAAGGACAATTATGGATGGTTGAACAGTAGCACTTTTGTTTTGTAGCCTAGGATAAGGTGCCGTGTGAGTGTTAAAAGACAATATGGACACTCTGAAACCTGGAACTGAAACCCTTTTGCATGCATATATATATATATATGTTTTTTTTTCCATTTCTTTGTTTTTATATTTTTATAACTAGAGTAAGTTTTGTTATGCAACGTTAAAGTACCGTACCTCCCGCTAATGGAAGTTGAAGCATTCATGTATTGTTTAAATGTTTATGCATGCATATGAAAACCAAAAAAATTGTGAATTTTGTTTAACATTCTAATAACCTATGGGTCGCTCAGGGGCAAAGGGGGGAAAGTAGCGCCCTGTTGTGAATTCATTGATGAAGAATTCTGGTTGTGAGCTCCCTCCTGTGGTTGTTGTGGGTAATGCAGCTGGCTGTGTTTTGGAGAGCTCCTCAGCTGATCCTGATGATTGGCAGTCTGCTTCGGATTGGAGCATATAGGTGGTTGAAACTGATCAATCTCTGCGAGTTGTAATTATCACTGGAGGTGACCCCATCTCTCCTTGGTTTCTTCCTGCTCTGCTGAATCCTTGCAAGTTAAGGGAATGGGTTTTTGTTATTTTGTGGCACACATGTTGTGTGCATCAGGATCTGCTTATTGCTTGCCTTGCTCTGAGTTGTAGGTTGATATTTAGTCTGCAT
This sequence comes from Allobates femoralis, assembly GCA_033576535.1. Lineage (NCBI taxonomy): Eukaryota > Metazoa > Chordata > Amphibia > Anura > Aromobatidae > Allobates > Allobates femoralis. The sequence goes on from JARQOC010000004.1 coordinate 363,023,497, forward strand.
ATTTGTTTACCTGCTCTGAGTTAGGAAGAAAATGGCGTTTAATATGCCTGAAGGCCATTTTGAATATCTCATGATACCGTTTGGGCTTACTAATGCTCCATCCGTTTTTCAGTCCTTTATGCATGACATATTTTGGGAGTTTATTGACAAGTTCCTGATTGTGTATTTGGATGATGTTTTGATTTTTTTCAGATGATTGGGATTCTCATGTGGCACAGGTCAGGACTTTCAGATCGTTCGTGACTTTGTATGTTAAGTGAACTAAGTGTTTCTTTGGAGTCCAGAAGGTTTCTTTTTTGGGCTTCATTTTGTCTCCTTCGTCTATTGAGATGGATCCTGTTAAGGTTCAGGCTATTCATGATTGGGTTCAGCCCATGTCTGTGAAGAGTCTTCAGAAATTTTTGGGTTTTGCTAATTTTTATCGTCGGTTCATTGCAAATTTTTCCAGCGTGGTTAAACCGTTAACCAATTTGACTAAGAAGGGCACTGATGTGGAGCATTGGTCCCCTGCGGCTGTTTTCGTCTTTCAGGAGCTTAAATGACGGTTTACTTCTGCTCCTGTGTTGTGACAACCGGATGTCTCTCTTCCGTTTCAGGTGGACATTGATGCCTCTGAGATTGTTGCGGGGGGCCGTTTTGTCTCAGAGAGATCCTGTTGGCTCCTTTAGATGAACCCTTGTGTATTCTTTTCCCGTAAATTTTCACCCGCTGAACGCAATTATGATGTTGGCAATCGGGAGTTGCTGGCCATGAAGTGGGCATTTGAGGAGTGGTGACATTGACTGTAGGGGGGCTAAGCATCGTTTTGTAGTCTTGACTGATCACAAGAATCTGGTTTATCTCGAGTCTGCCAAGAGACTGAATCCTAGGCAGGTTCGATGGTCATTGTTTTTTACTCATTTTGATTTTGTGGTCTCATACCTCCCTGGTTCTAAGAATGTTAAGGCTGATGCTCTCTCTCACAGTTTTTTGGCTGATTCTCTTGAGGTCTTAGCGCCGGTCGGCATTTTGAAGGAGGGGTTGTTCTTTCTGCTATTTCCCCCGATTTACAACTTGCTCTTCAGGAATTTCAAGCGGATAGACCTGAGAGATGTCCTGTGGGGAAATTGTTTGTTCCTGCCCGGTGGAATACTAACGTTATTTCTGAGGTTCACTGTTCTGTGTTGGCCGGTCATCCTGGCACCTTTGGTACCTGGGGTTTGGTCAGTAGATCTTTTTGGTGGCCTTCCTTGTCCCGGGATGTGTGTTCTTTTGTGTAGTCCTGTGGGACTTGTGCGCGGGCTAAGTCTTGTTGTTCCAGGGCTAGTGGGTTGCTTTTGCCCTTACTTGTACCTGATCAGCTGTGGATGCATATTTCTATGGAGTTTGTTTCTGGCCTTCCTGTTTCCCAGAGGATGACTGTTATATGGGTAATTTGTGACAGGTTTTCTAAGATGGTTGATTTGATTCTTTTGTCTAAATTGCCTTCTTCTTCGGAATTGGTTCCGTTGTTTTTTCAGCATGTTGTTCATTTGCATGGTATTCCGGAGAATATTGTGTCTGACAAAGGTACCCAGAGTGTTTCTTGGTTTTGGAGGACTTTCTGTGCTAAGCTGGGTATTGCTTTGTCTTTTTCTTCTGCACTTCATCCCCAGCCTAATGGTCAGACTGAGAGAACTAATCAGACTTTGGAGACTTATTTGAGATGCTTTGTGTCTGCGGATCAGGATGATTGGGTTGTCTTCTTGCCTTTGGCCGAGTTTGAGCTTAATAATCGGGCGAGTTCTGCTACTTTGGTTTTGCCCTTTTGTAATTTTGGTTTCCATCCTCATTTTTCTTCGGGGCAGGGTGCGCCTTCTGCCTGTCCGGGTGTGGATACTGTAGTTGATTGGCTATGGCAGATTTGGGATTGTGTGGTGGACAATTTACATCAGTCTCAGGAGACGGCTCAAAGTTTTGCTAACCGTTGTTGGTTCTTGGCTTCATGTTGGGGATTTGGTTTGGTTGTCATCCCGCCATGTTCCTCTGAAGGTTTCTTCTCCTAATTTCAAGCCTCGGTTCATTGGTCCTTACAGGATTTCTGAAATTATTAATCCTGTCTCCTTTCGGTTGGCGCTTCCGGACTCCTATTCGATTCATAATGTCTTCCATAAATCCTTGTTGAGGAAATATGTTGTGCCCATGGTTCCCGCTGTGGCTCCTCTGGATCCAGTCTTGATTGATGGTGAGTTGGAGTATGAGGTTGAGAAGATTTTGGATTCCTGTCTTTCGAGACGGAGGCTCCAGTACCTTGTTAAATAGCAGGAGGATAATTCTTGGATTTTTGCCTCGGAGGTCCATGCCCCTGACTTGGTTCGTGCTTTTCATCTGGCTAATCCTGGTAAGCCTGGGGGCTCTGGTGAGTGTTCAGCGACCCCTCCTCAAGGGGGGCTACTGTTGTGAATTCATTTATGAAGAATTCTGGTTGTGAGCTCCCTGCTGTGGTTGTTGTTGGTCATGCAGCTGGCTGTGTTTTGGAGAGTTCCTCAGCTGATCCTGATGATTAGCAGTCTGCTTCGGATTAGACCATATAGGTGGTTGGAGCTGATCAACCTCTGCCAGTTGTAATTATTCCTGGAGGTGTCCACATCTCTCCCTGGTTTCTTCCCGCTCTGCTGAATCCTTGCAAGCTAAGTGAATGGGTTTTTGTTATTTTGTGGCACACATGTTGTGTGCTTGAGGATCTGCTTATTGCTTGTTTTGCTCTGAGTTGTAGGTTGATATTTAGTCTGCATATTTGTTTACCTGCTCTCAGGAAGTTTTCTTCCTAGGTATGAATTGCTATTCACTGTTGTCTGCGGCCTTCAGTTCTGCTGGTGTTAGAACCTATTTATTCTAGTTTGATTCACAGAAGTTCTTCTAGATATAGAGGGCGCGAGTCTTAGCAGACTCATGGTTATTTTTTGGTACTATCTGCTGTTGGAGGTTTTTGATAGTATTTTTAATACTGATCGCAATAGTATTCCATCCTGTCCTTACTATCTAGCTACTGTGGCCTCTTTTGCTAAACTCTATTATCTGCCTGTGTGTGTTTTTTGTCTCCTGTTTCCCAGTCAATATCCGTGCGGGGCTTGCTATTCTTTTGGGGTTCTGCTCTGAAGCAAGATAGACTTTCCTGTTTCTATCTTTAGGGATAGCTAGTTTTCCGGCCGTGTCAAGGTGTCTAGGGCATGGTTAGTTACATCCCACGGCTACTTCTAGTTGTAGTATTTAGTCAGAGACTGCGGTCAGTAAAGTTGCCAACTACTTCTATGAAGTCTGTTAATGTTACTTCTAGGCCATCGGATCATAACAGCGCCCCACTGGTCTTTTCACCACAAAGGGGTACTGCATTTAATAAATGGGTGTAGTATCCCAGTCCAAGAGGAAATGGGATGGTGAACCTAGGCCCCCACCAAACACACTCACACACCGTAGGACCCAGGGGACCATGGGTTAACCCAGGAAGAGGGTCCAGTCAAAAGGGAACAAGGGAAGAACAGACAGTGGGGAGTGATTTAGTTAGTGAGTAGTTAGTAGTTAGTGAAGGATTGAGAAAGCAAGCAAAGTATGTAGGCGAGAGAAGGGGAACAGAGAAAACCCCAGGGGCACAGGTGGGGAGAGAGGCAGCCATATCCGTTACTAAGATAGTCTCATAGAGGGGTTGGTCAAGAGCCAGGGAACCGGCACTGAGCATGGCATGGATGCTGTAAACCCACACCACCAAACCGGAGGCCACGCAGTCTACAGGAATGGTGGGCGCATCCCAACGCATCCGCTGAGAAGGTATTGGAACTAGGGTCAGGAAAGAGGTACCAGTCGGCCGACAGGACCCATGGCTGGTAGATTGGGGCACTGCATGCGGAGGCACTGATAGGAGAGGTGAAGACATAGCGCTGGGAGTAAGAGACCAGAGAACGTAGAGGCACTCAAAGGGTTCTGGGCAAGCTATCCCAATTCCTCACAGACAGGCCAGATACTTGGTATAGAGAAGCGCCCAGTGGCCGATTGCAACAGAAGGGAGTAAACTGGGTACAAAATTCCAACAATGTGCGAGACTTTGCTATTCCCTGCCTGCGGAGCCGCCAACTGCCAGAGCAAATGAGGTAAAGAGACCCAGCGTGAATACTGCCTGTCAAAGCCATCGCAATTAAACACATCTGCCCCAAGGTTCCCGCTCCACCTACAGGGAGCAATGACATCAAGCTGCCATCCCAACAACCCCAGAGGTCTGACCCGCAGCGTCAGTTCTTACTAACCGAACACCATAGGTGGCCTCACGAACATTCCCCCTATAAACTTTATTCCCATCCAACAGATCCCAGAACCAGATCCCCAGCCAGACAGTACACTGATTCTCCCTGGGGTCACGGAAGCCAGGTCTCACGCCTGTGATTCCCCCTGCAGAACTGACAGCCCGGTTCTGAGTACCCCAATGCCTGGGATTGGGCGAGTCACAAACCTTTTGAAGTTCAGGTTCGGGTCCGTTCGCCGAATGGGGATATGTTCACCAAATAGATCAGCAAACAGTTTACCGAACTTCTAAACTCCAATCAAATCAATGGGAGGCAAAATCAAGGACCTAGAAAACACCTTAAAAAAAGCTGCCAAACACAGTTCAAACAGTTTTACAGTGGACCCCCGCTGTTTTGGCAAAAATATTAGCTTGCTAGACCATTACTAACTAAGCTTCAGCGCTGCCTAGCATCCTGCTTCCGAGCCCACTCATGAACCCACTGCTTACTACCTGTTGATTGGTTAAAGTTAGCCATGCCCACCCTCTCTCCCGGTGTCTGTGATTGGTTGCAATTATGGCAATCAAATTGTATTCAGATTGCTGTAAGAATAAATAAATAATTATAAAAATGGGTGTGTGCATTGCAGTATGTTTGAATGCCAGCCAAGGTACCCAGGAAGCTGAGTGCTGTGATTCTAAGCATGGTGAGGGCCAAGTGTTTTGGGCCCCCAAAACTAAAAATTGCAGCCAAGAGCCACCTCAGAATTGGCACCTCTATGAGAGGTGCAAAACTGGCAGTTACCCAGCTCTTCCAGTTACCCTGGTGCTGATGGCAGATTGGGTAACAAGGGGTTAATGTCATCTATGGATTAGCCATATGACACCAAGCACTAGATTGATAATATCAGGCCTATGTTAGACCCAGTCATTATCAATCTATAAGTAAGTAAAAACACACAAACAGAAAAAAATCATTTATTTGGAATAAAACACACAGACATCCCTGTTTACCCTCTTTACAGTATTACCCACAAAGCATACCATTTGATGGCAATCTACAGCCAGCACGAGTTGTTCCCCGATGAACCATCTTAGCTCAACTACATCTCGAAGAGCAGAGAGTCCAGAAACTTGTCCAGTGGCAGCTGGATTCCTAAGCTGAGCGGTCACATCAGACAATTCATCTAAGGTCAGAGCAAACGTGGTTCTGCAGAGTTCTCAGATGAACTCTCTCACAGAACCACGATCACAGACACAGCCATGAGTCAGCCTGCTGCCCCAGGTGAACGGATATGTGACTGCTCACAGAGATGTAGCAGCACTGCAGATCTTCCATGTAATTTCTTTGTAATAAAGGATTTTTCTGTGTTTTTTTAACTATTTGGTCACTGGATTGGTAATGTGGGAGTATCATAGACACTTCAACATTACCAATTCAGGGTTAAATGACATCTGATAATACTGGTAATATATATCATTAAGCCCTTCTATTACCCCAGCTGCCGCTGCACCAGGGCAGTGGGAAGAGCCGGGGAAAAGCACCGGGATTAGGCTGAGGTCACACATAGAAATCCATTTTTGGAAGTGATTTCCATGACAAATCCGTGTTTTTTGGGTGCTTTTTGAGCCTCCTGCACCCCTGAACGTTTTTGGACTTAGTAATTTTTTGACCAAAATTCAAGAAAAACGGATCCGTTTTTTAAGGCACCCCAAAAAAAACGGATCCGTTTTTCCATAGGGCCCATGTTAAAAATTTTTTTTCTTAAAAAACATACCCCAAAAACGTTGCTAGCAATGTTTTTGGCTCAAAAACGTACATAGCAATGTTTTTAGGTGCAGAAAAAAACGGACAGGGTGTTTATTACATCTAATCCGTTTTTCTATCCGTTTTTGGACTTAGAAAAAAAAATGCCAAAAATGAAGCCAAAAACAGACCAAGGGTTTATGTGTGACCCCAGCCTTAGACCGCTACTTTTGTTATGGTGAGGGCCCATGAAAGATAGCCCTTAACACTCTGAGAATACCAGACACAAGCTTTATCTTGACTGGTAATCCAAATCTATGTCATTTTTTTTTTTTTAAATATTTTATAATTTATAAATAAAAATACCGTATATACTCGTGTATAAGCCGACCCGTGTATAAGCCGACCCCCCTACTTTTGCCCCCAAAAACTGGGAAAACTTATTGACTCGCGTATAAGCCGAGGGTGGACTCCAGCACAGGTATACAACCCCCAGCAGTGAGGTATACAGCAGCCTCCCCAGTGGTAGTATACAGCAGCAGCCCCAGAGGTATATGCAGCTCCAGAGGTATATGCAGCCCCATATGCAGCCCCAGAGGTATATGCAGCCCCATATGCAGCCCCAGAGGTATATGCAGCCCCAGAGGTATATGCAGCCCCATATGCAGCCCCAGAGGTATATGCAGCCCCATAGGTATATGCAGCCCCAGAGGTATATGCAGCCCCAGAGGTATATGCAGCCCCAGAGGTATATGCAGCCCCATATGCAGCCCCATATGCAGCCCCAGATGCAGCCCCAGGGGTATATACAGCAGCAGCAGCCCCAGTGGTATATACATCAGCAGCCCCAGTGGTAGTATACAGCAGCCCCAGAGGTATATGCAGCCCCAGAGGTATATGCAGCCCCATATGCAGCCCCAGAGGTATATGCAGCCCCATAGGTATATGCAGCCTCATAGGTATATGCAGCCCCAGAGGTATATGCAGCCCCAGAGGTATATGCAGCCCCATATGCAGCCCCATATCAGCCCCATATGCAGCCCCAGATGCAGCCCCAGAGGTATATACAGCAGCAGCAGCCCCAGTGGTATATACATCAGCAGCCCCAGTGGTAGTATACAGCAGCCCCAGAGGTATATGCAGCCCCAGAGGTATATGCAGCCCCATATGCAGCCCCAGAGGTATATGCAGCCCCATAGGTATATGCAGCCCCATAGGTATATGCAGCCCCAGAGGTATATGCAGCCCCAGAGGTATATGCAGCCCCATATACAGCCCCATATACAGCCCCATATGCAGCCCCATATGCAGCCCCAGAGGTATATACAGCAGCAGCAGCCCCAGTGGTATATACATCAGCAGCCCCAGTGGTAGTATACAGCAGCCCCAGAGGTATATGCAGCCCCAGAGGTATATACAGCCCCAGAGGTATATGCAGCCCCATATGCAGCCCCATATGCAGCCCCAGAGGTATATACAGCAGCAGCAGCCCCAGTGGTATATACATCAGCAGCCCCAGTGGTAGTATACAGCAGCCCCAGAGGTATATGCAGCCCCAGAGGTATATACAGCCCCAGAGGTATATGCAGCCCCAGAGGTATATGTAGCCCCATATGCAGCCCCAGAGGTATATACAGCAGCAGCAGCCCCAGGGCTGTATACAGCCGCAGCCCCAGGGCTGTATACAGCCGCAGCCCCAGGGCTGTATACAGCAGCAGCCCCAGGGCTGTATACAGCCGCAGCCCCAGGGCTGTATACAGCCGCAGCCCCAGGGCTGTATACAGCCACAACCCCAGGGCTGTATACAGCCGCAGCCCCGGAGGTATACAGGCCCCCCATCAAGTTCCAGGGCCCCCCCCACCTTGCGCGCCAGCCTGTAAAGGAAAATCATACTTACCAGTGTCCAGTCGCGCCGTCCGCAGCTGCCGACATGACGATCCCGGGCTCCATTCAGCGTCTTCTGGCTTCCGACTTCCTGTGCGCGCGGGCAATGACGTCATTGCCCACGACTACAGGAAATGCGGAAGACGCTGAATGGAGCCCGGGATCGTCATGTCGGCAGCTGCGGACGGCGCGACTGGACACTGGTAAGTATGATTTTCCTTTACAGGCTGCGCGCAAGGTGGGGGGGGCCCTGGAACTTGATGGGGGGCCTGTATACCTCCGGGGCTGCTGCGGTATTTTTTTATTTTTTTTTATATACTCGCGTATAAGCCGAGGGGGGACTTTTCAGCCCAAATTTTGGGCTGAAAAACTCGGCTTATACGCGAGTATATACGGTAATTAATTTGAAAAAATAGCTTGGGGTGACCTCTACATCTTTTTATTATTATTATTTTTTTTTTGCTAAACACAAGACTAAAACACTATTTAGTTCAATATTAACCCCTCCCTTCATGTATTACAATGTCAAGGGTCAGGTTCCAGTGTTTGGCGCTCGCATCAAATACCTGACATCTCAGCTGATCTCATCAGCTGAGATGTCGGGCCTCCAGCAATGATCGGATCTTGGATCAGTTCAGTTCAGTGCTATTAACCCCCTGGATCCCGCTGTCATTCGCTGATCCAAAATCGCCGCGGGAGGGGGGGGGAATGCGCTGCTCTTCACCTGCACCGTAGATCCAGTGATATTGTGGCGCCCCACTAAGAGTTCGTCACAAAAGGGTACTACACCCCTGACTGAACGTGTCGTATTCTTTGTTTTAGTAATGAGTAGGTTAATCCACATGCAACACCTAGTGTTAGAGGACCAATTAGGCACCCGTTCCTAGGGTAACCGATCCTGGTGGGAGGAGAGGCTAGGGTATATAGCAGTGGGGACAGCAGCAAGGAGTTAGATCAAGCAATGAGTTAGAACAGAACAGAACCCAGGAAGAGTAGAACAGCAGAGTGGGAAGTCAAGTCAATTCGAGACAAGAGAGAGAAGCTACAGAACAGGAGCTGCACAGAGCTGCACAGCAGATGTAGCAGAGTGGAAAAAGAACAAAAGAGAACAGAGTCCGCTAACAGGGAGGGCACCTCAACCTGGTGACCCAGAAAAGAAAGGGGCAAAAGAGTAGAACGGGTAATCCAATACCCGCGCCCAGTCCAGACCCGAAGTACCGGCTCCGACGTGGTCCAGCAGGTTCATCCCTGATCCACAGAACCCGGAGTGGTCGCAGGCTTTATAGGCGCACGACTCACCAACTACCAACTACCGCAGCTATACCGGGAGCACCCACCATTGAAGGCCAGGGTCCGTGGGGAGAACTTATGTACGGTGGTGACCCAACCGAAGGCCCTCAGTGTTCCTAATTGGGTATAACAGAGCAGCAAAGAGAAGGGACAGACAGTGATAGAGAAGGACACCTGTGAAGCTTCAGAGGGACACTGCTCATTGCAAGAACCACCCGGTTCACTACCTGGCAATAAGAATTGCGTTACCTTGAATGCTGCAGAATACCCGAGTAAATACCCGTTCAGAGTGAGCAACGTGTCCGAGCTTTATTCCATGAACTGTTATTCACCTGCATTGCTTCACAGGAACGACTGTGCTACCGTATACTACCATTACAACTCACAGCCCCGGGGACCCTGCTCGTCCTGTAGGGAGCGACTCCATCTTGCTGCCGCCCCGGAGGATCCAGCAGCGCCGGTGCCATCACCGGAACCTACAGGTGGCGTCACAAACAAAAACTTTATTCCTTTTTATTATTTTATTTTTCCCCTTTTTCATTGACCAGCAGGCTCACAGCCTCAGGCACCGCCACCCGTGACCTCCAGACTGCGCCTGAGACCTGAGTCCCCTGGCCTGGGTGAGTCAATATCACAAGATCTCCGCTGCTCACGTGTTAGCCTGGGGTCCTGCCGAGACCTCGGAAGCTATCATTGAGCAAGCGCTGCCAACCACTCACAGTGCGCATTTGTTACAGGTGATGCATGCAGCTCTGGACCTGTCACAAGCAATCAACCTGTGCAGCAGTGTGCCTCCCTAAGGGAGTGTGAAAAATGGAGAATAAATTAATAAAAAAAGTTTTTACAAACATGAAAAAAAAAGTTCAAATCACCCCCCTTTTCCCCCAAAATAAAATAAAATAAAACAAAAGGATTAAAAAAATACACATATTTGGTATCGTTGCGTTCAGAAACGCCCAATCTATCAAGATATAAAATCAATTGAGAGCCATAAACTGTGTAACGTAAAAAAAGGTCCAAACGCCAAAATTAAGTTTTTTTGGTCGCTGCAACAATAGCAGGTAATCAAAACAACGCATCCGCCCAAAAATGGTATCATTAGAATGTCAGCTCAAGAAGCAAAAAACAAGCCATCACACAACTCCACAAAAAGTGTGATTCTTTTTTTCTTCAAAATTTAGAATTTTTTTTCACCACTTAGATACCAGTAAAAGTATACATGTCTATTAACAGGTAATTGCACTTTGTTTGCATTTGTAATTTTTTTCCCATTTCCCTTTACACTATATGGTAAAATAAATAATTGCATCTAAAAGTACAACTCATCCATATTGACGGAAAATTAAAAAAAGTTATAGCTCTTGGAAGCAGGGGAGCAAAAAACGAAAATGAAAAACGAATAATCGCCAGGTGGTGAAGGGATTAAAGACACTGAGGGGTGGAAGCTTACAATATATAGGGAATGGGACATTATATAGCTGTTTGACATCTATCCATCTATCTCTAAATCTATTTTCTCCATCTATCTATGAATCTATCTCTAATTTCTCTTAGTTAAAAAGAGAAATCGAGCCCTGACCTTGTTGCATTGAGGTCCTGTGTGCAGAGGCATTCATGGATCTGGGTTGCTCAGCTGTAGATGCAGGGATCAATTAAGAACTTAGGAAGAAAGCAGCGGTACTCCAAGACCCTTTATTCCATGAACAGCTTTATTCCAGAAAGTTTACATCGGTGGGTGCAGGGAAGGGAGGACGGAGGGACTTTATGTACTTTCTATCTATAAATCTATCTCTACTATCTATCTATCTATCTATCTATCTATCTATCTATCTATCTATCTATCTATCTATCTATCTATCTCTAGTGGGGGAAATAAGTATTTAATCCCTTGCTGATTTTGTACATTTGTCCACTGACAAAGACATGAACAGTCTATAACTTTAAGGAAAGGTTAATTTTAACAGTGAGAGATAAAATATCAAAAATAAAATCTAGAAAATCACATTGTCTAAATTATTTGAATGTATTTGCCTTTTTCAGAGAGAAATAAGTATTTGATTTCCTACTAACCATTAGGAGTTCTGGCTCCTACAGACCAGTTAGACGCTCGTAATCAACTTGTTATCTTGATTAAAGATAGCTGTCTTAAAATGGTCACCTGCATAAAAGACTCCTGTCAACACACTCAGTTAATCAGTCAGGCTAATCTCTGCAACATGGTCAAGACCAAAGAGCTTTCTAAGGATGTCAGGGACAAGATCCTAGACCTGCACAAGGCTGGAATGGGCTACAAAACCATAATTAAGATGCTGGGTGAGAAGGAGACAACTGTTGGTGCAATAATAAGAAAATGGAGAAAATACAAAATGAGTGTTCAATTGACATCGATCTGGGGCTCCATGCAAAATGCCACCTCATAGAGTATCCAGCATCATGAGGAAGGTCAGATATCAGGCTAAATCTACACGGGGGGGTGGGGGGAACTTCTTAAAGATCTCAAGATAGCTGGGACCACTGTCACCAAGAAAATCATTGTTAACACATTATGCCGTAATGGGTTAAAAGCTGCCCACAAATTCCCACTGCTCAAGAAGGCACAAGTGCAGGCCCATATGAAGTTTGCCAATGAACACCTTGGTGATTCTGAGAGTGATTGGGAGAAAGGGCTGTGGTCAGATGAGATAAAAATTGAGCTCTTTGGCATTAACTCAACTCGCCATGTTTGGAAAAAGAGAAATGTTGCCTATGACTCAAAAAACACTATCCCCACTGTCAAGAATGGTGATGGAAACATTATGTTTTGGGGGTGTCTCTCTGCTAAGGACACAGGACTACTTCACCGCATCAATGGGACAATGGATGGAGCCATGTACAGAAAAATCCTGAGTCACAACCTTCTTCCCTCTGCCAAGACATTAAAAATGGTTCCTGGCTGGGTCTTCCAGGACAATAACCTAAAAACATACAGCCAAAACAACAAAGGAGTGGCTCATAAAGATGCACATTAAGGTCATGGAGTGACCTAGTCATGCTCCCTTCCTTAGTCCCATAGAAAACTTATGGAGGGATCTAAAACTCCGAATTGACAAGCGACAGCCTCAAAATCTTAATCATTTAGAGAGGATTTGCAAGGAGGAGTGGACCAAAATTCCTCCTGACATGTGCGCAAACATCATCATCAACTACATGAAACGTCTGACTGCTGTGCTTGCCAACAAGGGTTTTGCCACCAAGTATTAAGTCTTCTTTGCCAGAGGCATAAAATAATTATTTCTCTCTGCAAAATACAAATACATTTATAAAATTTAGACAATGTGATTTTCTGGATTTTTTTTATATTCTATCTTTCACTATTAAAATTAACCTACCCTTAAAATGATAGACTGTTTATGACTTTGTCAGTGGGCAAACTTACAAAATTAGCAGTATCTATCTATCTAGTCAAAAAACGGACAGCAGCACATCCTTTCCAGTGATAATCATGTGGATTTATTCCTGGACTGCAACGTTTCGGCTAGACAACAGCCTTTCTCAAGCACTGCTTGGTGATGGTAGGAAAGCTTGCACCCGACTTTTTTACATAGTGCTGTTCCAATTTTTTGCTATTTCATATCTATCTATCTAGAAAAAAAATTCTGCAGCACTCAGCTACTACCAATGATGCACATATGCTAACAAGCTGTATATATTTGAGGAAAAAATGTAAAAACTTACGTTTTTTTAAAAAAACTCAAAAATTCTTATTTTTTTTTTTTTGGAGTTCTTAGTACATACATTGGCCAATGTCTATTTGCTCATCAACTGCGACAAAGTGACCCCAGGTCTGATGAGTCCTAACGTTGACATCCCTGTCCTCCTTTTCCTCCCTGTCCCACTTCTAAGTGGACGGACACCATCTCAACCTTAGACCACATTGTGTCTGTGAGTGCTGTGCAGTTTTTTCTGTTGTGTATCATATCAAGTTACTGGCTCCATGTCTGCAATTTGCACCCTCATCACCTACAGGTGGTCTAAGGTTGAGATGGTGTCCACCCACTTAGAAGTGGGACAGGGAGGAAAACGAGGACAGGGATGTCAACGTTAGGACTCATCAGACCTGGGGTCACTTTGTCGCAGTTGATGAGCAAACAGACATTGGCCAATGTATGTACTAAGAACCCCAGAAATTAAAAAAATAACAATTTTTTAGTTTTTTGAAAAACAAACCTAAGTTTACTAAATACACAAATTTCAGTCTTGTTTACTGATGAGTGCCGAGCAACCCTGGATGGTCCAGATGGATCGAATAGTGGATGGCCACCATGTCCCAACAAGGCTGCGACGTCAGCAAGGAGGTGGAGGAATCATGTTTTGGGCCGGAATCATTGGGAAACATCTGTTAGGCCCCTTTAAGGTTCCTGGAGGTGTGAAAATGACCTCTGCAAAGTATATAGAGTTTCTGACTGAGAACTTTCTTCCATGGTACAAAAAGCAAGAGTGTGCCTTCAGGACCAAAATCATCTTCATGCATGACAATGCACCATGTCATGCTGTAAAGAATACGGCCAGGGTCACACTTGCATCATGCATCTGCAAAACGGATCAGTTTTTGACATGTGCAAATATGTAAAAACGCATGTATTAATGCACCCATAGACTCCAATGCAAAAAGTGCATTGCGTTTAACGCAAAGCGTTTTTGCTACTTGCACTAAAAACATGATCTGCAACATTTTTGGGTGCTTTTTCAAAAACGCATGTGTTTTTTTTTACATTGGACTCTATGTGAAGCGCATGCGTTAATGCTTGCGCTAAAAAGGGAAAAACATAACGCAAAAATGTCAAAGCAAAAACTGGATCCATTAATACATCGTGTAAATGGATGCATGCTCCCAAAAGTGTGACCCTAGCCTACTTTTGCAACGCGTTTTTTGCATTGTAGTCTATAGGTGTGTTAACGCATGCATTGTTACACATTTAAATATGTAGAAAAGGGCATCTGTTTAGCGAATGCATGAAGCAATTGTGACCCTAGCCTACCTCTGTGTCATTGGCTGCTATGGGCATAAAAGGAGATAAACACATGGTGTGGCCACCATCTTTCCCTGACCTCAACCCTATAGAGAACCTTTGGAGTATAATCAAGCTAAAGATCTATGAGGGTGGGAGGCAGTTCACATCAAAACAGCAGCTCTGGGAGGCTATTCTGACATCATGCAAAGAAATACAAGCAGAAACTCTCCAGAAACTCACAAGTTCTATGGATGGAAGAATTGTGAAGAAGATATCAAAGAAGGATTCCTATGTTAACATGTAACTTGGCCTGTTAGAATGTTTTGGAGTTATATAGGTTTTAATTTCAGTGAATGTGACCTCCTAATGCTACAAGTTCAATAAATGAGCATTTTCAGTTCTTTCAAACATATCAATGTTTAGAAATTCTACTGTGCCTAATAATTTGGAACAGTGCATTTAGAGTTTTTTTTTAATTTTAAAGATTATACTATTATCATTGAGAGGTTTCTTCAATAAAATTCAATGTATACTCTAACGGGTGATGACTTTTATTACACTGACTGTCATTTGCACCGACCTTTTAGGAAAATCAGAGAAAAAGAACATTTGCATTATAATTTGGAACATGGTGTATATATATTCCCCATCATGGAATAATGTATGTCCCGTGCCTCTGCCTATCCTGGTAAATATGACTTTAACCTGGGCCCATTCCTTTATACCTGTCCTCATCCTGCTATATGTGTCCGCTATCCTGGAATACATGTCCCACTTCCTGGTATATATCTGGTAAATATGTTTGTCAACCTGGTAAATATGTCCCCATCCTAGGGTTCATCCTGGTAAATATCACCTCCATTCTGCTAAATATATATTCCAACCTGGGCCCCTTACTGGTATATGTGCTTCTATCCTAGTATATATGTCCCTATCCTTGTATATTTGTTCCCCATTCTGGTAAATATATTCCCTATTTTGGTATATATGTCCCCATCCTCAGCACATCATGGTGAATATGTCTTTAACCTGGGCCCATTTTGGAATATATATTCCCCATCCTGATATACTGTATATGTCCCCCATCCTGGAAAATACTGTATGTCCCACATCCTGCTAAATATGTCCTCCATCCTGGGCCTCTTTCTGCTCCATGTGTTCCCATCCTGGTATCTGTGTCCCCATCCTAGTATACTATACTACTCATCCTGGTATAAATGACCTCATACTGGCAAATATGTTCCCCATTGTTGTATATATGTCCCCCATCAAGGAATATATGTCCTCCATCCTGGTATATATGTCTCCACTATATTTAACACTAGATGGGGGTCCAATACTATTGCATCAGGAGGCCGGTGACATCCCGATGGAGTTGGACTCTGTGGTGCTGGGCATGGCAGCTGTTTCTACCCTCTGTACACTTTCCTTCCAGTCCGCTCTCTCCCTCCTGTGTCTTCTCTCCTCAGTGCTTTCTCTTTTGACCTGTCTTCCCTATGCATTCTCTCTCTCCTTGTATGCTCTCCCCTCTGCGTAATGTTTCCCCCTGTCCTCACTCCTTTGAGCTCCCCCTGTGCGCTCTCCCCCTGTATGCGGTCTCTCTCCCCTTGTGCTGTTTTCTCCCCTCTGTGCTCTCTCCTTTGAGTTATTTCCCCCCCGTGCGCTCTCTCTCTCCCCTGTACACTCTCTCTGCCCCATATGTGCTCTCTCTGGCCCCCTGTGCTCTCACCCTTTCCCTTGTGCACTCTCTCTTCCCCTGTGCGCTCTCCCTGCCCCCCTGTGTGCTCTCTCTGCCCCCTGTGTGCTCCCTCTGCCCTCCTGTGCCCTTGCCTCTTGTGCTATGCCTTTCCTTCTAAATGATCTCTCGCTCCTGTGGTGACCAAAGATGACAGCTGCATGAGTAAGTGCACATGCACACACCGGGTCACGTCGCCATCTTTGTATAACAAGGTGTCCAAAGATGGCAGCCACCTGAGTAAGTGTGCATGTGCGCCGTTTATACATATGCGCACTTTCTCAGGTAAGGTAGTGATGTGTCAGCAGCTGCAGCTTTGGGCAGCGGTTTAAAGTCGAGGCAGTTTCTGGTGGTGGCGGTTGCGGGCAGTCACGGTACTGCTGAAGGTATTATGTAATGTACCTGTGCTGCCAGTGCGAGCCATATTTGCACACACATCCCTCTCTTCCCCCCTGTGCACTCTCTCTGTCCCCTGTGTGCTCACCCCTCCCTTGTGCACTCTCTCTGCCCCGTGCACGCTTTGCTCCCCTGTGCACTCTCTGTTCCCCTGTGCACTCTTTCTGCCCCTTTTGCGCTCTCTCTGCCCTTCTCTGCTCTCACTCTGCTCCCCTCTGCACTCTCTTTGCCTCCCTGTGCACTCTATGACCCCCTTGTGTGTTCTATCTGCCCCCTTGTGCAGCATATTTGCACACCCATCACTTGGGTGTGCAAATATGGTGGAGGCTGCAAAGCATGATAGGAGGACATAGGGATGGAAGTGAATGATAGATGCCACAGGACAATTATGTAAGTAGATAAACTCTGGACGCAGATCCTTATGCAGATCAGTGTCCGGACCATAGCATGGAATAGCTCATTTACATACAATAAAAATGAAGAGTTCTCTGGACTAATACATCACATTGCAGATATCAATGTATCATTTTGTTACGCTACCTATGACCTACATGTCCATATGGACAGCTTAGGAGGGTTGAGCCTATTGACAAATTCTCTTTTAAAATAGAAAATCTTTAACAACTATCTGGGACAAAATGGAGCTGAGATATAGTTGAAGTAGTTATAATGTCAATGATAATAACAACTATTCATATGGAAGAACATTGTGTGACATGTCTAACATTTGGGAGGTCACCAGTATTATTATACATTATTTAATTTGTTATTCCCCAGATTGTTTACAGCTAGATATATAGATACATATAAATGTTCAAAATCACTATACACCTTATATCAATAAAGATTCTCATGATTAAAGATACATCATTCCTATAAAGTGTATATATAACTGGAAATAAGTAACACTCCTCTCAATCATTAATTAAAGGGAACCAACCACCTCAGATGACGTCTATAAGCGGATAATCCATGTCCCTGGACCCTACCTACACCATTGCAGCTATCTTTTTGCTAAGAATATTGATAACAGCAAACCGAAATAAACAGTTTATAAGCTTACATGACTTCACTACGAGAGGGCGTCTCCCTTGGGCTCCAGTACGAGAGGGCTGTGTCTCCAGCAGCTTGAGTGACTTTCCTCCCCCTCCCTCTCTGTTTGCAGCACGTCACTGAAGGACGTGATATTATCTTTCTGTGGGCGGGCACGCAAGCCAGCTCCCGTCCGTGCCCGCCCACACCAAGATAATATCACGTCCTTCAGTGACGTGCTGCAAACAGAGAGGGAGGGGGAGGAAAGTCACTCAAGCTGCTGGAGACACAGCCCTCTCGTACTGGAGCCCAAGGGAGACGCCCTCTCGTAGTGAAGTCATGTAAGCTTATAAACTGTTTATTTCGGTTTGCTGTTATCAATATTCTTAGCAAAAAGATAGCTGCAATGGTGTAGGTAGGGTCCAGGGACATGGATTATCCGCTTATAGACGTCATCTGAGGTGGTTGGTTCCCTTTAAGTGGAGACCACTATGGAGTTTAGGCTACATAAAATATAACTTTTATTATTAATATAAAAGCAGACACATGAACGTTATGAATGAAGTACAAGGGAAATCCAAAACACCTGCAGTTAGGTAGTAACTCCCTGGGTCAAACCATGCACAATTAAGGCACAATTCACAGTAGTAATAGAAGTACACAAAGTAAAGGGTGTGTTAGCCGACATATAAGATAATACCAATCACTCACCCATAGTGCACACTTGTGATAGACCTGGCTGGTTCCCCAGGGGGCCCCGTCCTGCAGCACGCCCCTAACAGCTGTTTCGCCGCTGCTTGGTCGCAGGGGCTAGTTCTCAATGTGACTTCAGGCTGTTAAATACACTGCCACTAAACGCCGCCGCCCGCCCTGTACAGCGTCATTTCCGCCTGTCAAAAAGCAGAGCCTAGTGATTAGGCAGGCGCCGGACGTCATTACGTCACCGGCGCGCATGCGCAATACACCCGTCGGTGCTTCCAAAACATAGGCATGGGCTCCGCGCAATTTCTATGTCTAGCCAGGTACAGCTAAGCAGCTGGGGGCTGGAATCCGCAGCGCAGGGATGCCCAAGCTTTCTGGGCACCCCCCGCTGCAAATTGCAGCCCGCAGCCGCCCCAGAAGATGGCGCGTTCATTGAAGCGCCATCCTCTGGCGCTGAACCCCGCTCTTCCAGCGGCCCTGGTGGCGGTGGCACGCTGGGTAATAAAGGGGTTAATACCAGCTTTGTTATACAAGCTGGTATTAAGCCCGAGATTCTTAATGTCAGGCCACGTTTGACCCAGCCACTAAGAATCTCCAATAAAGGGTTAAAAAAACACAACACAGAGAAAATTTTTTATTTGAAATAAAAAAAAAAGCCATTAGGGACTCCATCTTTAATTAAAAAAATCCTCTTCCGTCCGACGCAGTCCAAAACGCGATGTCCTCTCTGCTACATCCCCTGTGCATAAATATAGATGTCTATGCACAGGGAATGAGCAGACTGAGAACAATCTCAGCACTGCTACATCAGGCAGCAGGCGGGCTCTAGGACCCTGGAGCTGCACAGAGAAGACAGCTGGACTCGGCTCGCAAAGAAACAGCAGTTACTTTGCGAGTTTCCCTGCTATCACTGGCACAGTAGCCAGTGATTACTCGCACGAGTCTAATGCAAACAATGGCAATCCTAGTTTTGTCAGCGTTTCTGACAAAACTAGGATTGATATTGATTTGCATTGGACTCGTGCGAGTAATCACTGGGAAACTCGCAGAGTACCGAGTCCTGCGAGTCCCTTACTACTCGCCGAGTAACGAGTCCTAGCGAGTAGATTCGCCCATCCCTAACCTAAACTCCATAGTGGTCTCCACTTAATTAATATATAGATACATATATACAGACGTATACAGCAGCACTCTGTAGACACTAAGATGTACAAGGGGTGCCTTAAAGGTCCAGGCCCACCCATTAAAACTTTTTTGCATGGTCTTGTTTTGCAATGCAATATGTTATTTAGTTAGTTGAATGGTCTCATGAGCAATCTGGATTTATTTTTTATTTTTTTTTTGTTTCCGTTACAGCATTTTAAAGTTGGGTCGCAAGGCTGAAATATGGAAATGCACCAGTTCACACATCGGCTGTTGCAATGGCTGCAATTCACTCTTGTAGTTTCCAACTGCTTCAGCACCCACCCTATTTCCCTGATTTGGCTCCCTCAGACTATCACCTATTCCCACAGATGAAAAAGCACCTTGGTGGAAGTCGTTTTTCTTCTGATGAAGCCGTCATGGACGCCGTAAAGGACCCAACTTTAAAATGCTGTAATGGAAACAAAAAAAATCAAAATAAATCCAGATTGCCATCCAACTAACTAAATAACATATTGCATTGCAAAACAAAACCATGCAAAAAACATTTCATGGGTGGGCCTCGAACTTTTCAGGCGCCCCTCGTATGTGTGTAAATATTGACTTTATGAAACTTGGACTGTATTACTGCTAAATAGAATGTACTGATCAAATGAAGGTATTCGGTGCAGATAAATTGCCCATTTCTGAGGGCCCACATGCCATGGTAAGGCGACCTTTCTCGTTGATGGGTCCCTAAACCATATATATTTATCCAGCATGCCTCGGGCTAAAAAGAAAACACATTTATAGGCAGGTAGAATACACCACTAATTAAAAACAACCTGAGGCTAATGGAAGGAGTGCTCAGCCAAATACGAAGTCAGTCACCACTTCCAACAACATACTACTAAACTCTGACCAGCACCTCTGAATAGAATAAAGCAAGTGTTAACTGGTGTAGCTGCTATGACCACATAGTATACAAATAAAAGAATACAGCAGCATTCTGTATATGCTAAAATGCATGCATTGTGAAATCTTTAGTGTTTGTCTTTTCAGGATTAGATACGATGAACAGACCTGTTATGCTCAATTTGTAATTCTACTGCAATATTTTAATACATTGTTTGCAAATGTTTTGGCAACTTGTTTGAGTCGTGTGTGGCCAGACAACTGTATTAAAAGAATGCCTAAAACATTCTCGTGGGAGGGATTCAAGCTCATTCAGCTAATCACACATGATCCATTTTAGGAGGCTGCCACATTCCATATCTCCATGACAAAAATTATATGAAGTCCATTTTACCAGAAATTAGGAATAACGGCAAACAAGTTACATTATTTTCTTTGCAAATAATACTTTATTTATGCATTGCTTAGCATTTCACGATTGCAACAACACATGGAGACTCATTCAAAAGAGAAATAATATAGCACAGTCTTTTGTTTAATAAATGTAACATTCAATTATGCAAATAAATGTGTAACAACTGTCAATGTTTGACCATTTGTGTTAGCAAGGAATGTTCCAAGACCACCTACAAGCTGTGTGGACTTTCCCATAAGACTCTTTAGGCTAATTAGCTCATAGATAACAGTAAAAGGAAGTACCAACCTAAGACATAGCCAAAAAATCTGAAAAAGAGACCAGACCAATTGATGAATAGCAAAGTTAGTTACTTGGGTAGAAGACTTAAAGGGGTATTCTCAAATTATCTCTTGTGCAGCTCAGAGCTTTGCAGTCCACTTACAGTTTCCCCATGTCCTGGTTTTTGGCAGGGCTGGCATTTCTCCTAAAGTGACAGGTCTGGTGAGTAGCATGTCTGGACTATTAGGGTGTGTGCCCACATAGTGGTTTAGTGTCGGTTTAGCAGCGAAAACCGCGCGCGGTTTACCATAGGTTTTATTTAAATTTATGTAAATCATTAGCAGCTTTAGGACTTACAAGTAACCTTATTGTAATTTAGAAAACGCTGTGCACACATAGTGGGTTTATGTGAGCGGATCTGCCCGTGGTTGAGCGGTTTCCCAGTGGTTTAGCAGCATACAACATGTCAATTCTTCTCAGCGGTTTTTGAGCGTTTCCATGGACAAAATCCTCCATAGAAAACCGCCGGAAAAAACGCTGGAAAAACCGACTGTAAAACGCTGTGCACACACTGAATAAACCGCTGAGAAACCGCTGAGAAACCGCTGGAAAACCGCTGGTGACTTCTGAGCTCAGGAGTCTAGGCTCCTTGAATTTTCCAGTGGTTTACTGACGATTTGAACGTCACTAAACCACTATGTGGGCACACACCCTTAGGATTCTATTCTGTCTCCACAACTACACTGCTTGTATTAGGTGCTTGAGCTATCATTTCTCTTGATGCTTACATAGACTGTTACTCACATGTAGAAGTGTTGCCAGATAGCTTGAACTCGACTGCAGAAACATGTATGAAGATTCCAGAAGTAATTTATGTTTAACTGAATTCTTGAATTTATGAATGGTAAAGTAGGTATAAAAGATGAAAAAGATGATTCTAACAGAGCTGATGCTTATAATATGACAAACATAAAACGTGGAATAAGGGAAAGGTTATTGACATCAGCTCTGCTACAGGCAGAAAGGGGAAACAACCTTCTAAAAAAGTAAATCTATTGCATAGCAACATAGTGAAAACAATACAATGGCAATACAACACTGTGATATTTCCATGTCATGGGACATGACACTCCCTCCCGGAAATCTTTAGATTTCATGATATTCCAGTCATGACATGATGTCTTCAATTATGTCCACCGCCGTTCTAGGGACCTGAAAAGCAAAAAAAAAGAAACACATGAACATGGAACAATAAAACTGAGAATAATTCTAAAATCCAAACTTCGATGTCTCCCACCTTTGTTGCATCTGGGATAATAGTGGAGTGTCCCAATCAGTTACAGTAATCTGTCTCAGCAGTATTTTGCCTTGAACGGTGATGGGTGCAATAAACCCAAGAGGATCATAGATGCTGTTTATAATAGATAAGACTCCTCATTTGATGAAGGGTTTTTTGCAGGGTTACACTTGGAATGTGAACTGGTCTTGTTTAATGTTCAATAGTAGATCAAGGCTGCATTGCATGGAAGGAACATAAGACCCCATATAGAGGTCCTTCAAATAGTCCTCATATGGAAATGCTTTTAGTACTTCTTGACTGTTAGAGATTATCTTGCAAAGTCTGAGCTTTGATGCATACACCATTTCCTGCAGATTTTCTGGTGGTGGATGAATGCGGTTACTAATCGCATTCATCAGTGTGGACTACTCATTATTGTTTGGTGAATACACCATTTCCTGTGTCATAGAGAGCAGATCAATTGCTTCTTCATTTGAGGGTAAAGACTTAAGCCCATTTTCTACATAGACATTTTTCTCTATAAATTGACAAGCATCAATCCAGACTTTTACCTTCCTGGGCTGTCCATCTCAGTCCATAGATAGCCATAGCAGGTGAAGGGCTGTTGTCCAAGATACGTACTTTCATCCAGTAATCTATGACCTTGTCGTAAATGTCATCACCCTTGTGCCATAGGAACCTGAAGTAGTTTCTACTGTCTTTCTGTCACTTGGGCAGGAAAATCAGATAGCAAGATGGAGAAGAATGGGCTGAGGTGTTCTAGGGAGCTAATATGGCCCTTAGACTGGGGTCCCTGGTTCACCCTGCCTCAGAGGTACCTCCAAAGGTGAGGATGTATGAGTCACCAGCCTAGCCCTTTGCTCCTAACAAGCCCAAGCTAAGAGCCCCTACCTCAACTCACGGACTGGGAAAACACCACATCTCCACGATAGAAACTGCAGCAACATGCACACACTTCCTGACTCCACAGGGTCCTCGTAGAAATGAACTCTATCAGCAACATTAGCTGGAGGAAGAGGAGACTATTTAAAGTCCAGGGGCATGGTCATCTAAATCAGCTGAGCACACTCAGAGCAGTAGTCTGGAGCTGTGTCACACAGGAATACAGCAGCATCTGCAACTTAACACTAAATCTCGTTGTAGATTGTAAGCTTTTTTGAGCAGGGTTGCCTTATATTTGCTTTTATTAATGTGCTATATTTTTTACATTGTTTCCCTGCTATAATTATTGTATCGTGTTGTGCTTTTACATTGTTTCTCTGCTTTAATTATTGTATAGTATGTTTGATCACTATTACTTCTGACCGTTTCTAAATGAACCTCTTAATTTTAAAGCACTACGGAATATGTTGGCTCTATATAAATAATGATGATTATTATTATTATTATTATTATTATTATTATTATTATTAATAAATGTGCCAAAGGATTTACATGGACTGAGGAGCAGTCCACAGGTGACACTTTCCTCACAATAAAACTATAAAACATTTGCTGGATGTTGGACATTAATGCAACAGGTACTTGTCTGAAGCGAATCAATTCTCCTAGGAGACTGTTATTTAGTGAGGATTAAGTTATTAAGAGCGATGCCTTCATACTGAGCACTTGAGTCAAACACCACTCTGATTTGGTTAGGTTTGCAAGGGTGATAGATGCCAAAGGATGGAAGGTACCAACATTCTTCTCCTTCCTTCAGTGATGGTGCAGGATCCGCATGATCTTGGTTGAAGATGTTCCCTATGAAGTCGATGAAATGTTTATTCATCTCTGTTTTCTTTTTAGAGTGCATTTTATAGATGAAAACCTTGCAGTTGCTTGCTGCATATTGTTTGGCAACCTTGTTCTTGGCCAACAAAAGGATAAATGAGCTATCCAGCAGTTGGAATCATCTTGAGAAAATTAATAATCCATATTCTTTGTGAATTCCATATCCTTCCTTGCAGGCACCAACTTGTCCTCACTTGTACAATTCAACACAGTTGACCCAAGGTTGTCACCACAGGGTAGGAACATGTTCATGTCGTTGAGGGGTTTTTGTCGCCACTTACTGTCACTTAGCTTCTCCTTCGCCCAATAATGATGTGGGCATGGCTGAAAATAAGTGTTGCAGTGATGTTCAAATAAGTCCAACTTTTATTTTTGTCTCATCTATGTGGCACCCCTGCGAGGGATTGCCACAGGTTCCACCGGTGCAAGGAAGGACTAACACCTTGATTAGCTCAGCACACACCACCTTCCACCCCAGACCTGAATGGGGAGCTCTACTGGCTGCATTAAGTCAGTTCCCTTTTAAGAACACTCAGGCTGATGGGAGGAGTCAGTTAGTCCCAGGAGTTAGTTTCAGTTGGAGAGCAGTTCTTGTGAGGAGAGGGAAGAGAGAGGAGGCAGAGCTGCTGGTCGCTGGGGGAGAGATTCAGGCCCAGAACCAGGGACGACTGACTGCTTTGCACACCCCAGGGAAGCTTCCGGAGGCAAGTGGAGGAGACAGTGAACTGAGAGTGGGAATCGTTTACATAGCCCTTCAGTACACATGGACACTGGAGTCCGACGCTGCCAGCCTGCAGAGCTACAGCAAAAGCCCAGCATACACAGGAGGAGTTCAGCCCTGAGGAGAGTGGGTAAGAGACACTAAACTAACCAAGCATAGGACCAGGGGCCAAAAGAGAAACAGGGACCCCGCAGAAGGAACTCATTGCCAGTTTAGGACGAAGCCCAAAGAGGGAGAGGAAAGCGGGGGGTTCAGGATCAGGCAGGACTCATCCCACACTGCAGAGCACAGACACAAATGAGGCCTCATAACTTTCTAAGGTGAAAGTCCCAAATTGCATCGGGGACCTGGTTATTAGTCTGGACTGTACCTGTTATGTTACCACCAGTAAAAGGTACTAAAACAACAACCCCAGTGTGTCTGTGTGCCTGACTAACCACCGCAATTCACCACTGCGCCAGAAAGGACTTGACTACTACTCCCCTCATCCATCCCTGCTACCCTGAGGTAAAGCTCCACCTGTGGAGAGCTGTTCCCCACTCTGCTGCACCCACCTTCACCTCAGCGGCCAGCTTGCAGCACCGGTGCCATATTAAAGGGAACTACAGGTGGCGTCACGATCCCCTGTAAATAACCCCTTCTGCCATCATCAACATCCCCTCAA